>JPKZ01000233.1:236295-276193 GCA_000803305.1 Toxocara canis | reverse complement strand
AAGGCTTATTTACATATCATTTTGTTTCACAGCCACGCATTTCATTTTGATGCTCAATACCAACTGCTGACTGTGGTTGCTGGGATTTCTCAGTGATCGGGAATGGTAGATGTGAGGAGCACGTTTAAAATACTTTTCAGTTGTGCACAATTGCATGAAGTGAAATATTTATGCTTTTGAAGGGAAATCGGAGGGAAGTGTGTGGTAAGTCGTGAGCTGTTTCGAATTCACTGTCTGCTCTCGCTTAAAGAGATGCAGCTTCACTCAAGCTTCCCGTCGCGCTCACGCTTTCCCTGAACTCTTGTCATCTGCTATTGGGGAGCTAGAATGCTGTAATCCTTGACGTTTAAGCAGGTGATTCGTGATATTTAGAATTTGCAAACAACATTTTTTCCGCGAAATCGAGATGGTGAAATTTTTTAAAGTCGTTTTAGGTAAGCCATTTTCCATTTGATATCATGTTCACGATATTGTGCTGTGCATTCATAGCCGTTGGCTGTAGTCCTACGTGTTTTTTGATAAAATTAACGAAACAAGGCATATTTTAAGGTGATCAGAGTGCATTGAGACCGGGCGGCATTCGTCTCGGTACTCCTGCATTAACTTCACGTGGATTCAAGGAGGCTGACTTTGTGAAAGTGGCAGACTTCATTCATGAAGGTTTGTTGCTTATTGATGAGAGTGAGCATCTGAATGCCAGAGTGGTTTTTTGGAGATTCTGGTAAAATGAGTGCACTTCAGGTTTCAATAAATGAGATTATGGGTTAAAAGATTTTCATTTATAGCAGCGTTCGATGAATGAAGCCGGCAATTCGTGTTCATTAGAATAAAACGTCGTCGTTGAGGGTCCCATTCATTCGAGGTGTTCGTTTCGAATTGAGCAGTTTGATGTGGTAATGTCAGTAGATAGCCTATGCCTGAACACCTACATTTCAATAGTGATAATATCGTGTTAATTTGACATCGGAAGGCTTTCTCAACCACTTCAGCAAATACGTTAGCCGTTGAAACTTTCAGCATATTTTTTCCTGTGATAATGCCGAATAATTGAAGCTGGTTTTTCGAGATCGAAAGTTCGATATGATAATCATCTTCTTTGAATGCCAAAAAATGCTTAGTTAAGAGTTTATTTGGACGTAACGCATTTTGGTTTTATGTTGGCCGAGAAAATTACACGAGGGGAGGGCATTGGTTCAGTATTGTCTTCTGTTGTTTATATTATTTCCGTTGAGGGAAATTGGATGTAAATTTGTTATTTAAAGGTGTGGAAACATTGCTGAAGTACAAATCGGAAGCGGGCAAGACGTTGAAGGACTTGAAAACGTTCACAGCCGAAAACGAAAAGTTCAAAGCTGATATTGCGAAGTTGGCCGCAAAAGTGGAAGAGTTCTGCTCACACTTTGATATTCCCGGAAACGATATCATCTAAATCCATTCCATGACACTTACCTATTGCCTTCTGGTATCTTGCCATAGTTCCTAAGTGCCTACTTAAATGACTAAACTAATGAGGTGGATTAAGGAGAGGGAAGTCACTGTGATACCTGCATGCAGTAATTCGGGATTGCATATCAGGATTCATTCTGCAAAAGCTTAAAGTTTAACATAGACGTGTTGTGTTTGCTGTGAAGTCTCTACTAACTCATATTTTTATCACAGCGTTGTAAGCGTTTTATATAAGTCTGTAGGGTGACGAAAGTTCTACTATGAGCAAATCAAACAAGATTATAATTTCCGAATTTATTAGAGTTGAGAAGGAGACTAACGAAGGCTTTATTTTTAAATTTTTCGATTTTTATTGCTGGATCAGCAGGCGTTTTGTTTTTAAAGGATTCGTTTGCCCACTTAAATGAGATAACACATTGGAGATTGACATCGTTTTCATAAGCTTAGCGGTTTTGTTGCACGTTTCTTTTTCTTTTTTTTGTGGCATTCATTTTGCAAAGGGTACATCTTTCTCGAAATATTTATCTGTAAGCAGTTTTTATTTACTTTTTTTTCGTTGTGTTTTTCTATGCAATATGTGAAAGGCGTTGATGAGCGTCGCGATAAAGTAGATGAAGCGAATGCTTTTTTGACATAAGCGTGAATCATCGTGAAGAAATGAAAAGGTCTAATTTTGACATCAGATTCCCTAATATCAGGTGATTTTTTTTCCGACTTGGATGTGAAAGTTGTAAAAGTTTAATTTTTTTTAAGAGGGTTAATTTCGTAGTTTGTTGTCTGATTTTCTCTAGGCTACTTCACTTGTTCGTTATGTGTATTTTTCCAACTTCTGTACTCATTGAAGTTCACTTCTTTTCATCACTGCGTCATTTCTTGCGAGTCTCTGTTGCGCCTTCTGAAATAAACGTTTTATTGGGGCGACGGTACATTTAAGCTGTTGTTGTCTGATGAGTGACAAAGTAGAAATATGCAGCAGAAATGTCTTTTTTACCATTTGATTTCGTCATGAAATCAGCGTTTAAGTGCAAAAACTATGTGAAATTTTTGAACGAAATTTTTATTCACATGTAATTTGTTTGATGATTTCTCGCTTCAAAAGTCATTTAATTTCAGCGAAATGAGGTTTCAGTTCTTTGGTAGCGTTCAGAGAGACGTTGAACGCGAATCCCAGTTTGCTGGAAGGCGATCGAATAGTATAGCGTCTTCATTGCAGTAACGTGAGGTGACCGGAAAATATCGTTTTTATGTTTCAGAGCAAAAAAAAGTAAAAGTCTGGATGAGAGGGAGCAAAGACTATATTCCACCACACGCAAGACCCAATGATAGCAATGTTGCGATATTCACGATATGTTAAGAAATATATTTGACGTGCTTTTTTCTTACTCTTAAATGAATACAGACGGAAGCAAGCAAGGAAACTTGCTGTTAAGACTACCTACTATCGTCGTTATGTGGAAAAGAAGATCATGAGGAATTCTGACTTTACTGGTGAGGTGAAGGCTGCTCGCATAGCGTGAACGGTAAAAATGTTACCACGTCTGGCAGGCAAGCATTATGCAGACGGGCAAAGAGAGCTTTTGAAGAAAAAAGTAGGAAATGTCATCCACTATAATTAGCGCTGCGTCTAGACACTTCTTGTCTAATCCAATGGAGCTTGTCATCACGATTTTTCACATAACATCTACATTAAATGCTTTTGGCAAAGCAATCAGTTAATAAAGCACTTTCATCCCTTACTTCATCCCGTTCACCATATCTCCCCTTCCCTCCGTCCCCACATCCTCCTCTCCTTCATAATACTTTAATTTTTAACAGTTCAAGGAACAGTAACGTCGTTATGCCCACTTTATTTCTGAGCAGAGTGTACAAATTTTCTCTAGGTTTATAGAAATTGTACAGTATATGGCGAATTATTTTTCCATATTTGCGCGAAGGAAGTTATTGGTACCATTGTCGCCCCCTTTTATGTATATCGAAGAATCGTGCAAAGTATAGTTCACATTTGCGC
The DNA here is from genome assembly GCA_000803305.1 of Toxocara canis. Taxonomy (NCBI): domain Eukaryota; kingdom Metazoa; phylum Nematoda; class Chromadorea; order Rhabditida; family Toxocaridae; genus Toxocara; species Toxocara canis. The sequence goes on along the minus strand of JPKZ01000233.1, from coordinate 272,739 downwards.
TCGAATGCAAATGAATTGGATTTTGGGTTTGTTTGCAACAACTAGTGCGTTGCGTTGATGAGCGAAAATTTTAAAAAAAAAGGGAATGCATGCAAGAAGGCTAACAGGTTTGCGATTCGGCCGTTGTATATATATATGTATATATATATATATATATATATATATATATATCCTTCATTAAATCGAGATTCAGCGGAATTCATGGCAGGTAGCCTAGCTAATGAGATCGGCTGGTGTTGCAATATCGCTCCGGTATTGAGCAATTCACAGTTAAATATGTTTGTTCTTCGTTCTTTGTTTTGCTGAATGCACCAGCAACTGTTGCGTTAATAAATCCGTTCGGTAAAATTGAATAAATATTTTCAAGTAAGATCGGAAACAACCAATAATGCGTATGAGTAGTGCCTTTTTTTTAAACTGCAAATGTTGTGGCTCGATATTAGTGCGCTCACAGAAATTTCACCATTCCATGACTCCAAGATAGGAAGGAGTCATGGAATGGTAAAATTATGGAATGCGGAAGTTGATCAGAGGTGAAATAGTAAACAGTTAATGTTCCACGAAAACATGAAAGTATTGTAGGAGGCTTATGGATATTGGAAAGAGTTTCCACGTGAACAAGACTACCATTTAGTTGGCGGTATGTGCACCACAATTGATTACGCAATGTGTGAATACAAATGCATAAGCGTATTACACAACCACTATCCAGCTTAGCGCATTGCATACACACGCTATGGTGATGCTTGAATGCCCTTCCTTACTTTTTGGTCAACTTTTATTAACCCCCTATATGAAATGCGTTTTTTTTTGACGCGTGAAACAAGATTCATTTCGCACGAAAATTATTTCGGCGCCCCTCAAAAAATACCTAACTTCTTTCTGCTACCTTTGCCGAAGTTGCCATTGTATCGAGTGCAGAGACGCAGAGATATGCAAATTTGCATAGAATTTTCATACGTTTGCATGTTCTGTTCGATGTATGCAAATAATTTTTCTAAAATTTCATCCTTCATGCGCAGTTGTGCGAATATTTTTGCGCACAGCGGCGAACAGTATTGAAAATTTTGCGACTGTCGCTTAAAAATGCGGCAAGCTTTATGGAATCCCTGTAAATAGTCTTCATTTCATTTGTTTTATTAATGAAAATATGTCGTGTTTTTTTGCGAGAGGAAATTTTTCTTTTTTTTTCACCGCAAAAATTCTTATTGCACTTTTAGTTATGTCGTTTTCATCTTCTTCTAAACAATCATTACTAACCGATAGAATTTCTGCTCAGAATGATCTGATTTGGAAGTACTATCGATCATTCGCATTGTTATTATGAATTTGTTTTGCGGATTGGCAAATTTGCTAAGTCGGAAATTTTTCTTCCACATTTCCGCTTACGCATTTCAATCAAAATATGTTTTATAGTTGCTGATATCAGTTGCAAAAAATTTGCAAAAAACCTTTTAATGTACGGAACGAATCTTTTCGCATACTTCAAAAAAAATATATTTGCTTTTTTTTGCAATTTTTTGTGCGTTTCTTCGACACTTTTTATTGCTACAATTGAAAGACGCTGATTTTCGAACTAGATTTTGTGGTCGTTATTTTCGAGCTAAATTTTACGAATTTGCAAAAATTCGTAAAATTTGCAATTCAAATTTTTTGCAAAATCATTTGCAAAAACCAATAAAATCGTTTTGCAAGAGAAGGACCTTTAAATGAAAACGCATTGGAAAGCATTAAAGGTCTCGAGAATGATCATAACATTAAAGGTCGTAACATTCTAAGCGTTTTTTCCTCAAAAGTTCTTGAAATTTTCGATTTCGCGGCAATGATCCTTCGTAAAATGGTCACCTTTTTCAGTTCTTCTTCACTACCGTTGCAGTCTCTCATTTGCATACCCCAATAACCCAAAATTTCACTATTTCCAGGTTGATCCATCCGCTTTTCCGATTGGATGTTGGGATGCCTGTATATGTGGTTCATATAAACGAGTAAATACGTCAAGCTTCTTTCAAGGTCTTTATTTGTATTTCTTCTGAGCTCAGCTTTTAAAAGAATTTTCCAGAAAAATAATAGAAAGCTTACACTGTACTTTGTTCAACCCATTCAGCGTTCGTTGTCATTTGAAGGCGGGGTGTTTTAATTAAGAATAAGATTGCATGGATCAAATGCCGCTTAACAAGCTAGTTTTTTCTTTTTTTGCGATTTGTTACGCACTGTTTCACCTTGTCGTTTGTCAGCACCGCTCGTCGTGAAAAATTACAGCGGTGGGAAGAATCGCTCGAGATTTAGAATCGATGTGCATTCGATTGGGTTTCATCTTCTGCTTCTCGAAACGTAAGCTTAGAGCGTTTCTTCTTCGAAAGGACAAGTCTCGAATAGAATAGGTTTTCAAAAAGCAAATTTTTCTGTGATTTTTTTCCCTCTACCGGCCAATCACTGTGGCACCCTTTTCAGAAAGGAAGAATATCTAACATTTAAAAATCAATAATTGTCGATGTTTGTCCATCTGTTCGTTTTGTCCATTCGCTTCCTTGAGTGTTTGATTAGCGTCATATAGCCAGCCGCTAACCTAACGAATCTTGATAAGTCAATTTGCGTTCATGCGATCGCTCATTCGATTAGTAACTATGGCAACAGAAATATTCATAAAAATTTATTCCTTTGTTCGTTTGAAGTGTAACCGAATTAGTCAGCTGATAAGAACGATTGCATTGCTTTTGCCAACGACAAAATTGAACTTAATTGGTCGACTGTCCAGGATTTGAGACGTCAAATGTGCAAAGGGTTTGGCGTAATGAATTTGCATATAAATAAAATCTGAGGCTATACCTAATCGCGAAAAGGTAACGGGCGTACGAGCCGTACGTTTCATATACGGTGTTCGATTCGCGCGTATGGTACGGAAGCATGACACATGCGTTTGAGGGAGAAGAAACGCTGTATTCTCAAAAACAAAAATGTGATGCGCATCTTATGATTTTAATTTTCAATGACCTCAAATGCAGTTATTTCAACATTGCTTCTATGAACGTTCTTCATTCTAGCGACTGATTATTCGTCATTTTTCAGATTATCGTAGTTTAAGAAATTGGGCTGATTTTCAAAAATGAACATCATCAGCTGAAAAAATTCAAAACATGCTTAACTATGACCTAAAACTAGATATATGCGTTTTAAATAATTTTGCAAATTAAAATTTGAACATTGCCAACTCTTCTTAGTTTTTATGTCATTTTTGGAACGGTGAATTAAACGATGGGAGAATATCCTAAATAAATCTTCTTTTAAAAATCCTCAACTCAAATAACGTGGGAAAGCGCTGAGAACTAACTCCTCACAGTGGCCGCAAATAAGATTTTCTATGTGAGCCAGTGACTGATGAAGAATTAGACGATGCGGTCGGTATACACAGCCATACAACATCCAACGAATGCGTCCGTAGATGAATTACGTGGATGAAAGGAGGCGAAAAACATTTCGCAAAATTGGCACCAAAAATGAGTACGATGTTGAATATGGCTATCGATCATCAATAGTTTTGATTAATCTGATCGATCGATAGTTTTGACTAATAGTTTTGATCAACAAAACAAAAGTTGTTGATCAAAACTATAAGTCAAAACTATCGATCAGAATATGTATTGAACAAAAAAGACTCGTTGGCTATTCGATCACATGCAAAGCTTGACGTATAGTTATGTGTGCATTCATGCACATTGACTTCGATGCGTTCATACGAATGATGTGCTTCAGAAACACAAAACAACTAGATTATGACGATCCATTTGCACACCTTCCTATGCAATGGTATTAAAGGTTGAACAGTTCTGGCCAGATTGTTGTTCTAAGTAGATATTAAAACAAAAGTTGTCTTTTTTACTGTTCCAGCTTGTTGTGATCCCCTTGAAATGTACTCTTGGGATTCAGGGATGAAAAATATAGGTACATACAAACGACTTTTAAGGTGCATGCAAAACTCAACAGAAATTCATTTTTACCCTTCCATTACTTATGGTGAGTGCGCAAGGATCTCACATCATGAAAACCCATTAGAAAGTTTCAATCAGTTTCTGTCGCGTATTGTTGGTAATTTGAAAACGGTCACGGTATGTTTCGGTTTCTGCAGTTGTTGGCAATGGCAATAATTTGCGGATGAATGTTCAGCAAAGCGAAAATTGCGATGGAATGATGGCATTCGTCTAGAGGGAATCGAATGACATAGACGGGTGACTGGTAGCCGGTAGCAATCCAACCTCTCATGCTAATGCATAGCCCATAGGATGGTGCGACAGACGTGTGGTTGGTAGCTGGTGGCAATCCAACCCCTCATGCATTAGCCCAAAGGATGGTGCCATACGCCATAACGTGACGTCCTGGTACGAACTTGCTAACTGCGTTTTGTGTGTTCTCTGTTTTGTGTCCCAAATTGCCTTCCAGTAACTAAACAGAGACGATTTTGGAAGCTGAAGGTGATGGAAAAATTTTGAATTTACTTGTATAGCCATAGCGAGTTTCTGATGCACTAAGGCTGTCTAAGCCAGGACATATAGGTAACACACACTTGTTGTGTCCGTCGCAACAATGTCGCAACAACAAGATGGCATGAAAATATGAGTTCATTGGTCTGCGCAGATTTATGATTTTTGAATTTTTCGCGATTCCCAAGTCCCGATCCCATAAATCGTCTACCATTCGGTCGCTAAATCATGAATGGTAGAGTTGGTCATCATATTGCTTTCCCGCCCCATATTTGTACAATATTGTTTATCTTGATGGAATTGCTTTATAATAGTTTGGCGAGGTTCCCGATTTTCCATCTCCATTAACCACTCCACTGTTGTCGAGATTAAAGGAGTGTTCTTAGCTTAGTCAGGAATAGCTTGATGGCAGCTTCTCTTATGTCAACTTAACATTTATAGAACATACAGGTTCTGCAGGATTTAATGTTGTGCTTTTTAAACAAACACTCTTCTTTTTTAATAGAGAAAAGCGAATAAGGAGCAAGACATAGATACGTGCCCAAAACCTAGAATGGGAAATTCAGTTGAAGCTGTTGTGTTTAAGATTGCATAAAACCACTCCACCTGATATTGGTCGAATTTCCAGTAATCGTTATTGTTGCGCATGTACACTGCAACCTGTTGGCACTATTATTAGACAGTTTTTGCGATCATTGCGATCACCTCGACGCACTGTATATTTGATTTCTTACAAAGTATGTATTCGGTTTTGTACGTTAAGCAAATCTTCACTGCTTGGTGTACAAACAATATGAGCACTTCTTTAGACGTTTTTTTCGCCATTTTTTCTTCAATGTGTAATTTTTCTTCGTTTGAAATAAACCTCTTATCGTCTTTCTTTTGCATCCGTATGAAAAGCATAAGCGTCGACGAGATAAAGATGAGGGAGCCAGCGATCTGGAGAGGTTTCAAGAGATACTTGAAGTCGTTCTGAAAGTCCCAGAATTCTAGCTTCAAGTGAGAACGACTTCAAGTCAGAAAACGATTTCATTGGCGAACTCATCGAGGAGAGTTAATTTATAGCCTCATGCCTGCTACTGCGTTAAAAACAATAAAAATCTAAGAGATAATGAGAAGAAAAGTGTTCAACCATCTGCGTCATTAATAATTCGCAATTTTTTGTCGCTCGGCATTTATCACTTTCGATGCTCACATTGGCATTTCAGAATGACGATCTCGGCAGTATCCCTATGCGTTTCTATATTTAACAGATAGTACATACATAATAGTCTTCTAGAAACAAAAGGATATGAGACTATAACTCATTTTTGAGAGTTTTCAGAATCTGTTATTGTGCAATGGTGACTTGTTCCGGGCCGTTCTGTTTGCGTTGGACGCTTTTCTTGTCTCCAGTAAGCGAACATGCCATAGCGTTGTCGTTAACATCGGTCTTTGTCATCTTTCAGTGTTAGTATTCCTTATTGTACTCTAAGTGAATTCAATAAAACGTGAATTTAATAAAATTCACCTTATCTACGATCGGGTCGGCATCTAGGTATGCATCTCATCATACGTGAGCGCCTTATGATACGTGAGCATATCATTATTAGTGCGAAACACATGTTTCTGATAGGCGTTTTGTGTGGTAACTATGGTTCCTCTTCTGAACTTCATCGACCGTTAAATAAGAACTGGTTCGAATGAGAAGCTCATTTATAAATTGTACATATTTCGAACGGCTTCCATTTGCATGACAGTGATTTCATCGTTTACCGAAAGCGAGCTTTGCATACTTCTCATTAATGGCAAAAATGTTAGCGATACGAGAGTCGATCATTCGCCTTTATTTTTGATATGCGATACGGATCGCTTCATCGAAGAACAGCGCACGTATGTGGCGCTCCGAACCGAACCATTTCAGCATATGGTCACACCTCATGAGCGTTTTCTTTCCGAGATAGCAGCCAATTACGATGTGCAGAAGTTGGTCGATCAGTCTAGGACCGCAGATCATGCTCACTTTTCACTGTCATGATCATGAGCGAACGCTTCACTGCTATTATTGTGCTGATTTCGCATCGTCTCACGCATATAGCTCTCATTTCTATATTGTAGTTTTTAGAATCGCTATGCTATATTACTTAGTACGGTCGTTGTCATGTATGGAAAGATTCCTTTTTTTATAGCAATTTTGGTGATACAAATTTTGCCAGAACATACATGTTTATAAGTTTGTAAGTTTGAGTATTTGATTGAGTTTGTAAGTTAGCAAGAAGAGCTACATATCCTCTCATTCGCTTGGTCTACAAAAATCAGGAACCGTTCGCTTCAACCCCGATTAAGCAAAAATTTGTAGCCAGCAGATGGGAAGAGTCATATGTGATGGTTCCTCTCTTGGCCATAGTAACATTTCGTACTGAATGCACTTACACAAATGGCATTATTCGTTGTTAGTAAAAGAGTCGTTGTGTTGCTCAACCAAGCTTATGAAAGAAATGTTTTTTTGTTTCGTTTTTCTTTCAGCTTAAATTAGTAAACACGTTCGAACATGTTCGAATATAGAAGCGCCTACGTGTAAACAAAAAGATATGAAGAGCACATAAAGTTTTACAAAAATGATGCGGAAGTGTTTAATTTTTCTCCCTTAAACGATGCGATTTCACATCAACATTCCACCAGTGATTAATCGCTGAATCTAAGTATGGCATAACATGATCTGCCGAAGGTGATATTCCCTTAAGAACCATACAATGTTCATATGGTGAAATAATCGATGGATAAAATTAAATGATAGTTTTTTTTTTTTGCTATTAAAATGCCACCACGATTATTGTAGCCTATTTGATGATGCACGACGCGTTTTCAGCTGTGAATATCGTTCATTTTTCATGCTACGAGCATGGAGTGGACATTTTTGGCGTCACTGAAAACGCGTAAAATTATTGTGGAAAAAAATTAGAAATAGATTGTCAAAACTCGACAGCAAAATTTATAAATCTGGTGGCGAAATTTTCTCAGTTCCGACTCGTTCTAATTTGTTTAGCTGGTGCGCGATCGGTTGGCCATTTGATTGTGGTGCTGGCTAAATGCTATTCGCACGAACAAAAAAAACAGAAAAAATGGAGGGATGAAAGGAAATAAATGTACATGGGGAAGAGTATCATGGCAGCAAGCCGTAAAAACTTAAGCACATAGAACCTTTGTGAGGAGAGCATTCTCTTTAAAAGCCTCACAGCTTAACCAACATTAGTAGCTTTTCTTGTTTCTAGGGGCCCGAAGCAAACGAAAAAGAAACGATCAGTATCGCCTGGATTAGAACAATGCCACTGACTAGAAGAGCAGCATAACATCCTCACTGTTGCCACAAGCAACATCGTCATCATCATCATCATCAAAGCGATTGCAGCTTGTGTCTTCTTGCGTTCTGGGATCGTATTGCTTGCAAGCCTACAAACGTGGCGTTTATAGTCTGAAATTAACGGTACTGTCGTCGTGCTGCATTGGTGTAAAATTTCTCACATGTATAGACATAACGATTTCACTTTGCAGTTTTTTATAAGCTTCAGAATATTTGCATTTGCGGAGCATATTGTGTCGTAGTCATGTCTATACGAATGTGTGCACGTGTTTCTGTCTCTCCAGTAATCTCAACTCGGCAGTTGAGCTGAGAATACATATCCGGTGGACCAGATGAGGGCTCTTTCATATGCTTGATTCTGCGACCAGTCATAGAGTCAGATGGTTCAGTGAGCTCTCTTGTTTCTGTTGTTTTTAACTGGTTGCTGTCTTCAATATTTTATGAAGCGTCCGAGAAGAGAGTTATTTCAAAATCGTGAAGAAAACCACTGCACTTCATTGGATGAAAGTAGCGCATGAACTTAAAGTTAGGAATGTTTAACTGTTATGGTCGACCGAAAATACTACTGTTTGATTTTTGTGACTTTATTCCGCCTTTGTTGCATACGATATGCGGCAGTAATTAGGAAGTGATCACTTTTAGTGCGCGCGCTGGAATACTTTATTTGCGTTCAGTGTGTCGGGACATTTTGAAAGAGATACAAACGTCAACGATATATCTACCAACGGGGGCAGTGGAAGTTAGCAGTTTTGAAAATTTGTAGCTAATTATGGAAATGCGAACATGAGAACACTCATGTTCCAAAAGTTCTTCTCAGTTCGGTTGCTACGCATAGCATAAGCCATTGGCTGTTTGCAGATGAAGCATGCTTATGGGCTGACAAAACGCACATGTCCAGTTGCACAAAATGTCGTGAGACCGTAGCTGTTTATCAACTCAACGTGAATTTTCTTCGGACACGCAGAATGCTGTGTCAGCTTCAGCTCTGTTGTGTTTTTTTGCCTTTTTTTAGTTTTTTTTTGAATGCATCTGGCACAATTATTCTCAGTGTAGCTTAATCGCCGTTTACTGCTTCTCAGCTATTTACGTAGTTTTCGTTTTGTAAGTTTTGTCAATCATGCTGCTATTTTTTTAAAATGCCGGCAGCATCATGCCATTCCCTTCCCCCCTTCCCCCGTTAGGCTTCTCAAAAAAAGTTGGTGGCACTTTTGACAAACAGTTTTGCCAGATGCGTTACTTATTTTCGAATGGGCTTTTGCAAGCAGGTTTCATTTGTTTATTTTTTGCTTTGGTTACCGTTCGAAAATATGTATTACGTTAACTGAAACAGTATGATGAATTTTCTTTTCATCTTATGTGCCAAAGATGCTTGCTAGACGCTACGGCACAACTCTATTCGATAATGGTGAAAAATGTGGAGGACTTAGAAAGAATTCTACGAGAAATACAATTTTCATTTCAAAAATAGCATCGCTATCTTTTTGAGAGTAATGTTGAATCTGACAAAACTTTTTGTAAAGTTCATAGCTGTTTACTGCGTGACCTGAAAGTAGCTGAAATATGCGCTTGTTTTTTTTTCTGCAGGAACTCTATTTTTTTCATACTCGTAGTAACCGTAGTAATTCAACATAAATGATCCTTCGCATAGTGCTTGGGTTGTGCTGCGTTTCGTATTACTGTATCAAGCCACTGATCCCATCATTCACCCGCATTAGGACTGTTGTTCGAAAGGCACAAAGTATCCATACCAAAGTAACCATTAATTGCATTTTTAAAAGTCGGTTTATTTTTGATTCAAAGATTTGAGTATCATTTCTTAATGAAACCGGTGAAGATATGAATGAGCTAAGAGGAGGAATTCAATACGAGACGGTAGTTCAATGAGCAAGAACCGTTGGCCGGATATTAAGGATCGAGGTTTTATTCTTTACTGCTTCCTGTGTTTTTTCTATTGCCTTCTCTTCATAGTTATAGATAGCCGAATCACCGGTTATATTCATGGCACATAAACACAACATATACCGCATAATTAATATTTCTTGAAGGTCTTAAAGGCTTTGTATGGAGCCTTGCCCTTATGGCATGTTTTCAATTTCCTCCGAAACTTCCAAGTAATGCTGGCACAAAAGGTTTTGCAATGCTGTAATGCGATAGTTGAAATTTTTTATTAGAAGGAACTGTTTTGCCATGTGAACTAAAGTGATTTTTTCTTAAATGAGAGTTCAACTTCATGATTATTGATCGTCTTTATCGTAGGGGTCGCAATTTATATTCACTCATAACCGGAAATTGATAAATTAGAAACATGGTCAAGCAGTTTTTAGTGTTCACTGTTCGAAATACCATTTCGTGGCTATCAATCGATTTGAAAAATACAAAAAGAAATAAATAAAGAATAGCAGGATAGGCGTTTTGCCGGCTACTTCGCAGTTTGTTAAATAAGCTGAATAATATATGAGATGGCGTAGAATTGCACTAACTTAGCAACGATCCTCATTAGAAATTAATTAAAACAACTGGTTTCCCCAATTCACCAAACTAACAGAAACGAAATACTTCCACGACGTTCTACCAGCTAAAATTCATCGAAAATGTCGCTTTGTTCCACGATAATTGACGATTTCAGTGTTTACGATCATATGTCGTAGTACATATTGTAGTCGCAGCTCTTTCATTGATGCTGGCGTGGATAAGCAACAGGAGTGATGGATGAATCATCCTGAAGCAAAAAAAGTCTTTGAAGGAAGTTGATATGGAAAGGTGCTCGTATTCAGAGGCTGGTCACAAAAAAAGGATCACCTATTGCAGGCAATAACGATACGCAACACTTACTATGCTTACACATGAGCAGTACATTTCGAGATGAAAGATCATAGATCCAAGCGATCAACAGTGAAGAAGGCGAAATAATCCCTTCACGAGATTAATCCATATGTTCAACTAAATCTTGCCTTATCGTAAAAAGCAATTTAGTATTGCCTAAACGGCAAGCACCCGGTCGAGTTTATTCCGTTGAAGTATATGAGTGAATTGCTAATAAAAGCCGACGCTTGAGTCGCCATCGAGTGCTGTTAGATGGGGAAAGGTGATTTAAGAATGTAGCAAGTGCAGTTTTTTAAAGCTACTTTTTTATTCTTTTCGTCATCTAAAACCTCACTGATATCGATCTAGCATAGACTGCGATACCATCAAGGTTGTCTGCAAATGGCTTAGTACCGTCGCCTGACGTCTGCAATATAAAAGTTTTCACCAGTGTCTTAATTTAGAATAGTGTCGGTGACAAATGATGCTTCGATAAAAAAAGCAAAACGTTGAAAAGTTGTAAATGGAGATTTGATTAAAGCTGGCTGAAATGAATCAGTCCATACGCATACCTTATCTTGAATAGCTTGAACAGCTGTGACTTCATCGATTTCATCATTTTCTCCATCGATGCAGCTGGCAATTTTTTCATCTGTCGCGATCCTGAGCTCGCCGCATCCGAGCAACGCCTTATAGACTCGCACCGGATCTTCCCATCTTACTTCCCATATTGTTGTGGCCGGTAGAACATGCGCATATTTAAGGAGAAAAAACTGAACTGTAAATGCGTTTCTTTTTTTTCGATAAGACAGCACGGAGTAAGCATTCAGCTATTAGCACTTCACGAAAAGAAAGCCTTGTATAATACGTGCTCACCGAAATGCTCCACACCTGTGCGGTTGTGTGTGTTTCATCGTGGTGGAAGGAAAGTCGTTTACGCGCTGTTGAATATTTCTCTTTGCAAACCATTCACGTAATCCTACATCACTATGCGAATGGACAGTCAAGTGGGACAACCAACGAGTTCGAACCATTTTAGTTAGCAAGAATTTTGCGCGGCCGGTCGGCTCTGTTGAAACATAGGCTCATTGCTATGCTCGTTTCGTCATTTTTTTCCCATTTTTAAGGCGAGTAATGTGGTCTGCGTGTGCGTGTGTGCGTATGTGTGGGCGTGTGTGCACGTGTGCGTGCGTCTGTGCGCGCGCGTGCGTGCGCGTCTGCGTGCGTGTGTCCTTGGGAGCGCGTGTGCGCGTACGTGTGTGTGCGATGTGTGTGTGCGTGGGCGCGTGTGCGCGTACGTGTGTGTGCGATGTGTGTATGCGTGGGCGCGCGTGTGCATTTGTGCATATGGCGGGTGCATGTGTATACGCGCTCAAATGCCCATTTATGTATGCGCGCAAGCATGTGCTCAAAATTGACGACGTTTTTTGGCTTGTTGCAGCATTTCTGCAAATATCAGCTTTATGACTGGAGTCTCATAGGACTGCGCTGGGGCGTTTTTTTGCAAATGTACGAGCTCAGCTTCTAAGTGGATCAAAGAAATATGGCTGTAGCTTTCGTTAGCGAATAGTTGCAAAAACGTTTGCAGCAACTCAAGCGGTTCTAATCGCAATGTGAAACTGTTTCACTGGGTGCTTCCTCATCGCTAAAGAAGCAACATTTAAACAGAGCTTTGTGCTGACTGTAACTCATCTCATCAAGTTTGATCTTTTCTATTTGGGAAAGATATGTTTACTTTCCAAAGGCCTGTAAATTCTCCGAGTTTTTCAGCAGCAAGATGGGTCATTACTGCAAAATTCGTCAAGAAGCTATAGATGAGTTACATCATATGTCACCGACCCTCATGTTGTATAATATAATTCTTTCCTACTGTTCAATACGTATTCTTTGAGCGAAAAGCACTGCTTGTTCTTGAGATCTTTTTTTTCAAATGCGCATTCTCATTATGCCATCTCTCAACTAAAGTGAAACTTTAGCAAAGTGTTAAACAATGTCCAAGAGCAACAGATGTGGCTGGCAAAGACTTTCCAGCAAAATTAAATTCATAGCTCATTGAGGGTGTGACTTAAATATCTAATCGCTGCGTTATGGGATAGCGTCTCAAGGATTGCACGTTTGTTTTGAGGCGTAAATGTTTGAAAATTAAACACGCCTGGAGCTGGAAGTTTCCGTTCACGAACATCTTGTTGACTGATCGGACGCGTGAAAGCGAATGCATACGAAGGTTGGGCTGATGCTTTCGGTTCAGTGCTCAGCTAGCCTAAAACTCCAAGAAACGCATGAAAGGGTAATCGCAGTGGATGTGTTATCTAATTTTTAATGCAGGACTAACAGTTTTTGCGAAATCTAAACGAATTTTCCAGGAAGGTTCGCTGAATGTTTCCAGCAGCTGTTGTTCATTTGTTTGAACGTAAAGCCACATATGCCAGCGAGTCTCCTTCCACCTGTTTAAATTCACTTGAATTTATTATTATTCACGATCGGTTCTTAAATTTGTATTTGCAGTATTATTAATTATGTATGCAAAAATATCGTGTCAACGAATCACGAATGTGAAATAGCTAAATCACAGCAAGGTGACATCACAGAGTCGTCAGGACGATATTCAAAAGTTTGGTTTAGCGAATTTGAGATGCGATACGGCAAACTTTTCGTGTCCATGATTTTTTCCAAAATATTCATAAAAATCCATCCCGTTCGAATAGGTTCTGTACCTGCCTCTAGGCTAGCAAAAAAAAAGACAAAATTAGTCTGCATTTATATCTCGTCTTTCAGTAGGGTTTCTGGCATAGCAGTTGCTTCAATGTGTCGACCGTCGACAAATCGTTTGACTTGTCAGTTGCATGACTTTATGATGTGGATACGCTACTGGGCGTTCCAGTTTAAACTAAACGCGAGGCGTTCGCACAAATAGCAAATGAGACTTAGCAACATCAATAGTCTTTTAGCCTGAGTTGCCTGCTGAAGACTTAATTTTAATCCATGTGCCAATTCTGATACGATGAAGTCAGTGAATTTCCTCACGGATTAAATGCGCTGCGAGTACCCAGAAACGTCTCGAAAGGAAATGTTGCATGCGATTTGCATATTTCGACTGTGCATATTTAGCTTCTCTCGCTTCATTGATTTTGTTTCCTGTTCGAGCCATATCGACTCAATCAGCGAGCTCGCTGTTTGTTTGTTTTTTTTCATAAGCTTCCCTACAAAGACCTTAGACGGCTAATACTTTTCGGTTCTGCATGATATCATATTTACTAGCACGTTAGCACGTTACCGCTCGGGCCTTCAGTGCGGTGTCTCGATGTTACTGAGGCAATCGCACGCCGAGCACAGCCATCCCTTTGGCTGTTGTAGCTAGTTGTTAACCACCCGCTGGCTGGGCTGTCAGTGGTATGGTGGGAAGCAACCGGGAATCGAACCCGGGTCTCCTCGCACGCGAAGCGGGAGCTCTACAACTGAGCTGTTGCCGCCCGTGGTATCATATATCATGCGAAAAATGCGTTGTGCTTGAACATTATGGTGTCCGGATATGTGCCCTTCGAAGTGTTAACGAGTTCCTGTGGCGAATCGTATTCAGGGATTATGCTGATTTATTCTTAAATCGCTTTTACACAAAGCAATTCTGATTGGGAGTGTGGTGGAGGATGGGGGGGAGGCTGAAAGGAAGTTTTATAAATGTCCGAAGGCGTTGCGTTCAATCCTTTTCGCAATGCCTTTATCCATTTTTGTCGACTATAAAAATTCGCATTTGTCAAGCGCATTCTGGCGGCATCGTACATCTGTGTTGTGTTTGTGTTTATTTGTCGGATCGATAGCTTCAACTCGGCAGCAGCTGAAGTTAGAGAAACGAAATCTGGCATAAATGACCCGACCATCGGTTCGCCTCTTCTGTCAAATTTCAGGGCGACTCATCGATTTGCGAGAACTTGCAACACAATTTTGCTAGTCATTTATGACCGGTCAAATGGCATTCCCGAGCGGTCATGTAGCAAGAAAACGAATATTCAATGGAAAATTGTATGAGTTTTCTGGTCAGTGAAACTTTCTATGTTAGCAATTTGCCGCTTACGAAATCCGTTGACTGGTCTGACTGGGGAACGATCATATAGCCTTCTGGTATACATTGCCATTTCTGCCCAACTATTTACTTGGGTACACTAAGATTGCAGGTAAAAAATTGCATATGGAAATTAATCGGAAACGCCCCTCTGTTGCGATAAACCACTCGCATATTGCCTCCATGTGGCGATCATCTTGCGATGACAGTTCACAAACGCACAGCAATTTCCTGAGCGAAAGCGACCGACAATTGCTCTTAAATGGCTGGAAACGGTAAGTTTTTTATTTTATTGCCTTCTGATAGTGTAGTAGTGAATTGCTGTGATAGTCTTCAATTAAAGCGATTCAACCTACTGAGATCAGGCAGTTGCTGCGGGAGTATCTATTTTCGTCCGATCGTTAAAATTATTTTTGCACTTCTAGTTTATCATTTGCTAAAGCGTAATCTTTCGTAACTTATTCGATTATATATCGTAACTCTAACACGATATACGCTAATAGTACTAAAGTCATCTAGGTAGACGAGTTACTGTATCACGAAATCTCCCCGAGAGCTAGCGCTAATTCGTAAACTTTAAGCATTATTTTCGTTGCAGAATTTCATGAAAAATTAAGAACACTCTAAACAGCCATATCATCAGTGCGATAATTATCAGTGTTGTGACCGTTCGACTGAACCAAGAATAATTTGCTCTTTAAAATAAACAGAAATGATGTTGACAGGGCAATGCATCATACGGACGTTGGAGCAGAATTGATAACACGACTTCTTAACGATAACGAATCCCAATTGCGGCGTCTTTTACGAACTCGAAGCGAGCCCGAATCTCGTTATACAGAGTCATCTGTGAAATGTCAATCGCGAAATCTGAGAAGGCAATGCCCTCGAGCTGCAAAACTTGCTGATCTCATGACTAAGTTCTTCTCTGAGGTGAGCGAATTCTGTCCGCACAAAATATTTCCAGTCTAACGTTAACTCTAGTTTCACTTTCATCATTTTTAGTCAGCCTGTGCCTGCCTTGTTGCCTTATATATGTATTCGAAAAAAGCAATACGCTATGCATGGTTGGACTCCATAGTTCTTCGGATTTTTTTCTTTACTATTTGAGCTGGTCTGGCTTATTGCTAAACTACTGCAAATTTATTTACTCTTTTAAAAGTATTCTTGATTAACGCGTAAAGCATACATAAAATTGACATACGTTTCGTTGAGAACACTAAAGTTTTATCTATCATCATTCATAACGCTGTCTTATTTTTTGAAGCAATGGCGTCGCATTATTTCGTGAAACGCCAGTAGATAATGATGGAAAGAAAAAGAGACTCTCGAAAAGCTACCGCCTTCCTAGCACGAACGCAAATAAGCCTAAGCCTCTTGAATTGGTGACCCATTTATGGAAATCAACTTTGCCTCTCAAAATGAATTTTTAAGCCGATCATCTTATGGTAATTTCACTGAAGCAAAGACATGTCATTCTCGACGTTTTGTTGTGTAAACATATGGCGTGGAAAAAGTCAAACTTTTGTAGTTCGCAATAACTTCGGCGAAGAATATTTGTCGATTAGAGTGATATGCCAATTCCATACAATGTTGCATGTCTCAAGTTTACAATTATTGTGCATACTTTTTGAAACAGTTTCACGCATTTCGTACATACTTGTTGATCTCTTGACTATCTTCTTTTCTGACATAAGCAAAGCCTATTGGACACCTATCTAACGAATATCTTCTCAGAGATTTGGAGCGTAATTGTAATCGCCTAAGAAACCAGCCAATTCGTCTGCCTTTCTTCGCATTTCGAACTTACTATTGTGGAAGAGAGAGGAAAATTCCGTGTATTGTGAAAATATGAAAGGCGCATAGTATAGTATCAATACCGAATTATGCGGTATCTCGTTGCAGTGATGAATTCATTGTATTTCATCACCAAAGTTTTCATCATGTGAAGCCATTTGAAAGTCAAAAAACCAGAAAAATTTACCGAATAATGCGAAGTGAATTTTTGCATTATGAGTCATTGTTGCAGTTCATTTAATTATGTTCTGCATGAATAATCAAACGTTAAAGATGTTCGCAAGTTGTTCATATAAGAAAGAAAAATTTAGCGCAATGAAGGCCAAGCGATCAATCGCTAACTGATTTGGGTTTCAGTAAGCTTTTTACGAATAAAAAAGAATCATCCATGTGAAGAAATGTGCATTGAACTGAGCATTAAATGCGCTTTCTCAAACTTTCATTTCCGAACGCTAAACAGTTTTTTAATTTGCTTGTGGAGACAACACTGAAAAGTTTCAGTTACTCATGCTTGTATTTAAGCCACAGCGTAAAGGTAACTCGATCATAGGGTAAAGACGAATTAAGCTTTTATCATTAAAAGTCGCCAAAGAGCCGCCTCATTGATCTTGAGAGCGGCAAATTTTTTGCTACTTTGAAGTCGCCGTAGTGGATCGATCTATTGATGGAATTTTTGAAAAGGCCCGAAGTTTTTATGGAGTCGAGAAAATATTTCATTCAAATTTATTGTTCGTTTTGCTGGGAGATTATCGTATGTGATAGGCATAGATTGTTGCTTTTGCTTGCGTACATCGAGAGTTTCGTGTGGGACGTCGATAAACGGATGCGTTTCTTAAAAGTAGTAGAAGGCTTTTGTTTGCAACCGAAAATTTATTTAAGTAGCAAAAAACGCTGTTGTATATATTCGCTTTATTAGTTTCTTGCAAAGTATCACATCTGCAGCTATATATCTCATTTGGTGTAGATGGTGTAGAATATCTCATTTGAATATGCAGCTATATATCATTCTCAAAATAAACAAATTGAAAGCATATGAAACAGATCCTTATCTTTATGCGCCATAATCATAAAATTTCCGCGTTACTTTGAATACTTACTCGGTGATGCGATCGATTCAGTTAACAAGACATGTTATCAAAACCTCATCATTATTGCTGATCTTTGGCTTAGTGCTTTCGAAAACCTTCACCAGCAGATCCTACCAACTGCAAGCGCTTTGAAAATATCTTATCTTTTGAAAAACATCTGATTACCTTATAATTTTATTTACAGATGGTTGAGGAATTTGCTCATGATGACTTCTCGGAGAGTAGGATATCGAACAAATGTTTGCGGTTAGGCGCGATACACTATCACAAGAAAGTATGGTTCCAAGAGGAGAATTGGATGCATTTTCATAAAGCTTTTGTTGAAACAGTTATGTACTCGGATAAGCATTATCAAGGTATGCAGTACTTAGGATGAACTTACTTGCGAAATATATCGAATTTTTATATTAAACATGCTGAATTGTGCCTTTATGAGGTCATCAATGGTAAACTTTGTTTAGAAGAGATGAAACGCTTTGACGTACCACCTATTTCGGTTAAGATGTCGCCTTTTTTTCGCAGAGTGCTTTGCTGAATCAGTTAATTAAATGTTGCCTGAATCAAGTCCTTTGCTGAATCAGTTAATTTAAGTGTTGCCTGAATCAGACTGTACTTAATATATAGCTGTTTGCCTGTCGTCTTAAAACATGAGTGGAATCGCATTAAGCAAGGTGCTTGTAAGCAATGATTCACAATGGAATTCAACATCGTGACCTTGAAACGTCGATAACATCCCGCAAAAATAGTTAAAGTAGTATATAACTCGGGATGAAAACAGCGGCCGACAATTGTTGGTGTTATTTATAAAGAAAAAGTACAAACTTGCTCTAGCATAGTTTGAACTTTTCAAACTCGAAAAGACGAAAAAATATGGCAGCAACTGATCCAAGCGTTAGTCTCTTCAATTATTCTTGTCGAAATATCCATCAAGTTTTTCTTATTTCTGCAAACTACTGAAAAAAGAAACAAGAACGTTGTAAAAATTTAAAAAGAAATAGGACTGAGTCCTTCTATATTCTTATAATGTTACCATCATTCAGGATATAGATCATGTGACGATTTTGTGGAGCTCAAGAAAAAACATAGCTTTACGTTGCACAAGGATATTCATCACTCCATAAAACGGACCAAATATGAAGAAATTTTGTGGTTCAAGCTAAGCCACTTTATCGTGAAGCATATGCGACAAGGATTTCTTGAGGTACTGCGCTCTTGAACTTAATCTCACTTTATTGCCATACTCTAATACTCGCTGAATGAGTAGTGTGATCTTACTTTAAAAGAATCTTTTCAGTCATCTTTTCTCACTTCCTGATCACTTAACACTTCTTTTTCTCACTTCTCACTTCTCACTTCTCACAGTAATCACATCCAAGCGGAGTTTAGAGTTACAGTGAAGCATTTCTACAATCTTTTTCGAAAAACACGCAGTACAAAGTTTCGAAAATCGCCTAGCGATCGATGTCATTGTCGTTACTGTTTTCGAATGCAGCACACTATTCATACGTTTCTCTCCTGAAAAGTAAAGACAGATAATCATAAAGATGAAGACAAGCATATTCACAAATGTGCTATAGTAATGGGCGACGAGAAAAGATGATTGCTATTTACCCATATAAAGGTTTCAGTATTGACGAACTCTCTATATTGGTCAAAAGTCACAAATGATTTTCGACCAACTTGCATAGTCTATGTAAGTTCGCTAAATATGTTAGGATTAAGGTATTCCGGTACATTCTACTGCAATTTGTGGATGTTCGTTTGTGATTATTTATCGTCATCAAGTTTTGATTAGCTCATACGAAATGCATTTTCCGAAGGTAGTTTTCAGTGCACTCGGGTTTGATAAGGATTTAAAGGGTAGCGAGGGGGGAGGGGGGGGAGGTTTTTGGTGGGACGATCGTTGGACCATTCCCTTATTGTTTTATGCAGCCACTTAAAGGCGCTCTTGCTTGCTTCCGACAATCATATTTTCAGCTTATAACGCTTTAGCACGATGAACTTTATTTGTTTTCAGTTGGTTTGCGCGCTCCCTGAAAATCAGTTCAATTCATATCATTTAACTGATATAGCTCACAATCTTAACTTGGCCAAGTTCGCAGTCTGTCCTTCTTGTTTTGCTTTGAGCAACAATCGAAAAAAAAGTTCGATTGTACCATCCACAAACTTACTGAACCCTATAAACGATTCTCAAAAAATTATTTTCCCCTAGTGGAATACTCGACATGCATTGTAGGCAATTCATTCTCGCTATCGAAACGTTCTGAAACAATAAGACTGCATGTGTATGGCTTAGGCTACTGCCATAACATTCATTTTGTCATTATGGCAGCGTATTTTTGGCAGTTTTGTCATTATGACAGCATAACCTTCGTTTTGAGTGACAAAACGAATGTTGTGCTGCCATGGTACGTGCTTTTGCCCGACCTATTGGACCACTCCGTTTCATAACTTGCAAACAAGTAATGTGAAGTGGCGCAGTCATGTTTTATCTCAGTTGATGAATAAATAACGAATGTTACGTTAGAAATGAATGACAATATTCAGGCACTTTTGTCTTTTATAAGCCTCGTAAGATTTGCAATTAGCAAAACGCATATGTCGACGTCATGTATTTTTGTAAGTTTTGGTTGTCCGTCTGTTTGTTCGGCACTTTCAAGTCTGGAGCCATTGAAGCTACGGTCATGAAATATGAAAGTTAAACTGTACCCCTTATAAGTCTGCCTCAGCTCAATTCAACTACAGCGGAAGACGTTTATACGCTTAAAGGGTTAACGATTGTACGCATTTGAATATGTCGCATTGCATGGATCAAATCAGAAAATATTTCGCAAAATATCTTGTTTATAAAAAAATTTGTATGCATTCTCACCAGTCGAAGTGATTGACTTATTTCGTCGCAGAAAGCGAAGCTGAAGATCTGTATGAATAGTTGGGCTTAAAAAAAATTTGAATTTTCGCCATTTGCAGGCAGTTTGCGAAGCTAGCTAGTAAGATGGGTGAGTTGTCAAAGCGCACATTGTGCCAGCTGTCTGGCACGCATTTCCACTTGTTTTTTTTTTCGGAAAATAAGTTTTGCTTCAGGAAGCAATACATTCATCCATAGGCGAGACGCCAAAAGTTCAGGATGACGTACTTCAGCGGCAGCATACAGCCCACATAACGAGAACCATTCCGATAAGCAGCAGGCTTAAGGACGACAAGGACAGTCCCGCAGAAGGCTGCTTCGAACTGGATTGGCGACGAAATTTTTCTGAAAATGTAATATCAGATACTTAAGATCGCAAGCCTGTGCAGAACTTTCGTTTGTTTTGCAGTCGCTTAGCACGGTGAAAACTTTGAATTTCGCACAGAAAAGCTCGAAGTGCTTCCTCAGTTACGCGTTCTTCCATCAAGTTCCTTTCGGCCGTGTCCGCCACGTAAACATGCCAATGTCGAAGACATTCATTCGTCGTTGAACTTGGGCAACCACTGGATTAGAGAAGTCAACTTATAAAGGAATCCAGGAGAGATAGAATGGATGTTGCTGAGAGCATGATCTTTGAAAACTTTTTTAAATTAGGCCTCTTAGTTCGTAAAGATTCTGAATCAAAGGAGCACAGTTCATAATATCGACTTCTCTATTTTCCAGAAATTAATGATGCCATGCTATGACCTAATTAACGACGAGATCCATACAGTGTTGAAGAAGAAAATATTGGAATAAAAATGAACAAGAAGTTTGGCGATACTTCTGATGAACCTCTATGGAATGGGTTAGGCAAAGACGAGCTTAAAGTATCTCAGGCAAATTAAGTTAGCATGTTGTAAAGTAAAATTTTGGTGCCTTACATTCCATACTTGAGAAAAAATTATCTAGAGCGCTACCGCACCTTAAAGCAAAACGTCGCACAGTTCTAGCAAAGCCCGATTATATCCGTATCGAAGCGAACGACCATTGGCGTTGCAATTTCGAACAATGATCAATTCAGTGTATTGGCGCTATAAAAAACAAAATTTGCCCATATCCAAAAATCATCCATCGTTATAACGGATCGAATGATCAGCTCGGCCAGTAAATTAAATATTCTGGGGTACAAAAATGTATCATAGTAACAAACGCGATATAAGGAGACAAAAGTCATCCTAACTGTAACAAATATCATTTTAAACCATTTTCGTGCAAAGGTGAAGAGACTTTCTTACAACAGAGGTGAAGAGACTTCCTAAGAATCTCCTCAACTATTGATAAGACTTATTCATATTAGCTTCAGTGACAACTACCTCTGAACTACGCTGTTTCTCCGTCATCGTCTGAGCGTTTAACGATAGCAATACATGGACCAAGTTGATAACGATGTTTGAGTCATGAAAAAGGAAGAAAGATGTTGTCTTTGAGAAAGCTTGTCGTATTTGGGTCAATAGTTGCGCTCTATGCGTTCAATTTTTGTCTTTCATTCTGGCACTTTGCAAGGAATATTGCTTGACACTTTCACTTTTATGTGATATGTTTCAGCCACATTCGTAAAAGTAGAGCTTACTTATATCAGAGTCGATAACCAATATGGTTTAAAGCGTGAAGTAAATGGTTCACAATATTCATATCATAAACCATATGGGTTCCGGATCATATAAAGCAAACTCGTTATGATAACATTCACATATCTTATTTTTGTTTTGCTCTTCTTATACATATTTCAAATTTTATTGTGTTTTGTCATTATGAGTTGGAATGTTCAATGTTGAAGTGTTGAATTTTGCTGTCCTCCACTATGGTCAAAGTGGTGCCCGATTTATAGGTATGTGGGCTCATATAAAATACTGTTTTGATGACATTTGAGCATTTACCGTCATTAACCGTTTGACAAAATCCAAACTCTTCAACGAGATCCACGACAAGGTTCAATAACTACGGCGTTTGATACGGGAAATATGTTATCAGATATGATATGTCATTATGCTTTCTATGTATACTGTACCATTGGCGCGTAGCCAAGCGATTTCGTAATAAATGGAATAGATGGACGTGCAAGCAAGCATATGGCGATGAAGCAAAACAGCTTTTCGACGACTATGGCCAACAGCAAGGTGTTAGTGTCGAACTGAATGAAATGGTGCCGTTGTGCCGTTCATTTGAAATGACACCACATCTTTGAGAGTGGAGGGAGGTGTGGACTTATCCTTTGCTGTGCTGTAACGCAACGCCGGTCAATGCATCTACCACCATTTCCTCCACTGATTTCTGCTTGCATTTTAGCTTGACATTGCTTGCACAGTTATAAGCGTTTCACCACTGGTTTTGATATTAACGGCGCCATCGTCGTAGCATAATGGTGCCGTTTTCTTTTCGTATGCAATAGTTTCAAGAGCGATGAAACGACCTCTCAGTCGTGAAAGTCATCAAGAGATAACGTTCCGGATAACGGCACATCGCTGTTGGACCCATGCGTAGACATTATATCGCTATGTCTAGGTTGTGTATGTTGTGTAGTGCTGAATGGGTTCTTGATATGGCCTTATGATCTCTGCTGGTAAGTATATGGCTTAAGGTTTTAACTGCTCAAGTTCAAGATATCATGATCGACGAACTCGTGGTGAGGCCAAGTTAAAGCTAAAGTGGTGGTCTGGTGATCAGGGAGCTGAGTTGCTAACCCAAGAAGAGGAAAAAAAGAGACCAGCGTAACGTAAAAAAAGCAAGGGATCTATTTTTTTTTTCGAATAGAAGAGAGAGTTGAAAAAATCATCCGCACTCAGAACATACGAAAGTCAAGGAGAAAGAAAAAAACCCTTCAAGAAATTATGAAACTTTCTATACTTCGCAAACAGGGAACCCAATTTTACGGCTGATTGTACGAGCAAAATATGTGAGTAGATGAAATTCAGTGGCGACTTCATAGCGATTGATAATGGTTCTCGAATAATGACGGCAATAATCGTCTGCCGTTCGATTAAAATCCTCGACACAGCTGTCAATCACTTTTCATCTCACTTGAATACACCTCGGTCCAACTGCAATATAAAATAGTCCGGAACGTTTTCTCATGATGATTTTCGCGGCACTCATCCACATGAAGAAAGATATCACAAGAATCACTAAAACTGGACATGAAATTTTGCACGTATATTCCGATCTCAAAGAGCAATGCGATTCACCGATGGTAAATTTATTTGAATTCCGATTTGAGGAAGTTCTATTCATCGATAGAATTTAATCTCATTTTCCTACTTTTTTTTTTTGCAAGGACGCTAAGCAAAATATTTTGCAAAGCTCCTGAAAGCGTTTAAGCGCTGAAACGTTTTCACAAACGGTTTTTCTATTTTTGTTCCAAAAGTTCGATCAACAATATTGGGAGTGAAACGTTGAAAAATATGACGAAACATAATATCCGTGCCATGCTACACTACTCGCTTCGTAGTCTGAATATGTGAGTGGTGTGCGACTTTGAACATTAGATGGTTCAAGCATCATCTAAAATAGTTTTAAAATATAATCTATGTAACTTACAAATAGATAAAAATATGTGATATATATAAAAAATGTGTAAAATATATATACATATAAAATATAGATCGTAGAAAGACAATGGCGTTTATCAATGTTTATATTTGGTAACTGGAACGATTATACTGACAATGTAAACTTTTGAAGTATTTTATTTCCATGAGTGTCAACTACGAATTATCGTCGGATTTGTTTTGAAATCGTCGAGCCGAGAAAATGTCGTTTCATCATTTGGCGCTGTTGCGTTCAAAAGCGACCTAATGCGTTTCAACGGCGAAAAAATCTATGAGGTTGTGTTTACTTGAAACATGCTTTCAGACATTGTGGTCACCTGTTTTATTCCTTCGTATTTTCTGGTTTTTGGACTCTGATCATTGTCTGTTTCGATTGATGATATAGACTTCACGAAACGTTGAAGTTAATGATGTTGGTTGCCGATTGTGTTGGAAGAGAAAGGTGATCAAATTCGGCTGCTGAGGTTAATATATGTGCTGTAGATCAGTTCTGGGTTCTCGTGAGTCAAGAGGACATTTTATATGGTAAGCGCTTAAATTTGATGCGTACAAGTGCCTAGAAACATGCAAGCACATAGCTGCACTTTGCATTGTCCACAAGCACGTGCAATGTGCAGTGAAGATGTGCTGATAATAGCTATGCCATTTCTGGATGTTGTGCATCTGCACGCCATGGTAAGCCGAATTCAGCAGCAATGCTGAATAGTCGTTATCAAGATTATTGATCGTTACGTAAGCCTCCAACAACTACAGCAGCTGATAAGCGCAAAGAGATTTTATTGCAGCAGAATACAACACTATAAAGTATAACTGGAAGAGGACAGATTGAGTAGAGCAAAACAAGTTATAATGTAATCACGGCTCAATGGATCACAGAAGTTTCAGTGAGGCACTGGCGCGATCAAAAAAACGATCCTGAAATCATACAGAAGTACTCTTTAGACGTCCGTCTTCGTCCCATTTTCTACTGTTGGAAGCGAAACGCGTGCATAGACACATTGTGATACTTGTGGGTTGGAATAATGGAAAGTAAGAAGTGAAAGCTTCAAATTTTTGAACAAAAAAGCATTGCCTTTGTTAGTTCGGCTGTTCAATAACATCGTTATTGAATAACATCCTCACTCTGTTTCCACGTTAAGGCTTTCAAAACACTGATTGCAAGTATGTGCTCCTAAACATGAGGTTCTGATCGCAAAAACCTCATCAGCCGAACAAGAAAATAGTCAAACTCACTTCTGGGATCGTGGATGGATGGCATGGTAGTTTAATTCCAACAAATGACGGATTCTGCTCGATAATTATCGACTGCAAAGTGATTTCATTGTTTGGAGCATTCGAATGAGAAAGATCAGCATCTTTTTTTTTTCTTGAGGGACACAGCATAAACACCTAAAGTAGTTCCTCTCATTCTTGGAACATTTTGCATTGACAGCTTTACTGTTTCTTCTGATAATTATTTCATTCGGTTCTTTAATCATGAGTTATATTGTCTTTGTAAATGATTCATCGGTGATTCGGTTTGAGCACATTTTTAAGGAATCCGGGTTCGAACATTGGACAGTTGCGGGAAAATTGCCAAGTAGAGTAGAGGCAATAAGATTCGCATAAAACGTGTAGATACTTATTTCGCAATGGTCCAACGTTAGCTGAACTTGTTTCACAATTGTTCAACGTTAGCTGAACTTGCAAACCGGATTGCTTTTATTGCATCTCATCAAATTGTTGTTATCCTCTGGGCAATTTCTGCGACAAGGCGGTCAGCAATCTCGTAACATAATGCCTCAGCTAGCCTTAAATGTTACGCATGATTCCCCATACAGTACCTATTCCAGATCTGTGCTATTTACTAAATAGCACAGATCTGGAATGGAATTCACGTGCACATAGTATCTTGTGTGCATACTTTCCTCGTAAAGCGGGCAGCGGGCAGCGCCATAAAGCGGGCAGCGCCATCGACAAAGCCGGAAGAGTCGTGAAGGATGTCGGGCAAGGGAACGCAGGATAGCGCCGAAAAAAAACGGTGCGTGAGGATTCTGCAAAACCTGATGGCCCTGCCGAATGTCTCTCTAAGCGTGTTTCTCACCCAGCAGTTTCACGAGTATGCAGCCGCGCTGAATCCCCGGTTCGCCCTGCCCACTTCGCGAGGAGGCCTTTGCTCGCTTTTGGACGGGCCATTGCAAGTGATCAAGGAGAATATTGCGCGGGAAGTGGGAGGATCTGCTGGAGCATCAGTCACCGTTGACATCTGGAGCGGAAGGTGTATCAAGGATTCGTTCAAGGATTCGTTCACTGCTGCAACGATCCATTACATAAGAGGCGGGTCTTTCAAAAATCCGTCTTTGGGTTTGAAGAGACTGAAGGGGCGTCACGATGCGAAGACAGTTAAACGAGGCTACCTTAAAATCCTGAACAGCGTGGGCATCAGCGAATCCTCAATATACAGAGTGGTAACTGACTCAGGCGCAAACATAGTTTGCGCTTTCAAAAATGAGTACGAGGTGCTGTACGATGGAACGGGAAACGCAGGCTGCGAAGAGGTAACAACAGTAAGCATCTGAAGCGACGAAGATGGGTACGGTACGATCGGTTTTTTCAGGGGGTGGCATTTATACAGTATAATACCATTTTTCGAAAGGAAGTACAAGTACAGTGTCCTACCAAAAAATCTGGTACGATGGCATCACTACTATGTAGTATAACGGAGAAAATGAAAAATTGCTCCACAGAGATGTCGACCCACGCAGAGAGATGTCATTTTCGCATTTTGTGAGTGGGAGAGCCAGGTTGAAATGCTGGCGTTACCATTTGAATATTGGTAACCCTCAGCAGATCGTGAAAAGAACGAATTTTTTCATCAGGGTGACTGGAGTTATTGTGAACAGAGAGAGAAGATTCTCGAATCGGCTCTAAACTTTTAGTCGGCACACTGTACGCTTCAGATACATAAGCTAAAAAACAGCACTTTTCGAAACAGATGTCGCTTAACGCACGAATCTCGTGAGGCGTTTCGCTCGGGTGAGAAATCGCAACAAAAATGTGGTTGGTGTTCTTTTGAAATCGCGATTCAAATTTATCTTCATATGGAGGAGCAGTCATGTGCTGGTGAAGAGGCCTCTTCGTGGCGGAAATGCTCGAACATATGCGCCACGACAACAGCCATGTGCTTTGTTTCACAATGCGTTCTGATGACATGTAGTGCGGGCAAGTTTTTCTTTGCTCACAATAGATCAATCTTTTTGAAAAGTATTGCAGAACACATTTTGAGAATTTCTTGCCTACGTAAAATCGAAGTGAACTTACTGCTGGCACTTGCATCGCTTTCTACGGCTGCCCGTACCAACGCAAAAAAAAAGACGATGTAGCTGAATGAAAACACGCTTACCTCCTCCTGAACCGTTTGCCGACGTCATCGCGACTGAAGGTCCTTGATGGGTCTGCCGCTGAAGCTGACTCTGGAGCTGGGACAGTACACGGCACAGTTCACGTACTTCCATCGCAGTGGCAAACTGAAGCTGAAGTAAGGCTAACTGCTGTGCGCGTATCGCTTCATGCTGAGCTATTCCTTGTTCCCGTGTCTTCCATATCGCTTCCCTTAACAACATTGCCTTTCTTTGTTGGTCTCGCACATAAATCGTCTGGAATTGCGGCCTTTGCAGCTCGCTGAATGTTCTCCTTTGCCGCTCCTGCTCTGCCAAGATCGGAATTTGCATACCTCGTGTCATGTCGAGCGCTATCTGCATCATCTGTGCTCGACCTGCTTCCTCTTGCTCCCCTCGCAGAGCTTGCTGCGAGATGACCTGCTCATTAGACGCAGGCAGTTGTCCCGGTTGCTGAGATTGCATAAGACGTGACGAAACCGGTTTTTGTTTTCGTCGTTTCCTGTCGAGCGCTAGCTGCCCCACTTCCGCCTTGCTTGCTTCCTGTTGCCACCGACGCGCGCCTTGCTGGGAGATGAACCCCTCATTTGGCCCAGCCACCTGCCGCTGTTGCTGATCCCGCATGGTGAGCTTACCACATGGCATTTCGGACTGAATATCCGGGCGATCTTTTTGCTGCTGTATTTGCACCACATTTGACGTTTCCTTTGGTAGTTGCTGGAGTGCCCAAATGTGTTTTTGCATCTGTGGAGCCATGCCGAGCGCTAGCTGCACCATTTCTGCATTCTGTTGTTCCTGCTGCTGCGGACGCGCATCTTGCTGTAAGATGGCTTTCGCCTTTGGGATAGGCAGATGCCGTGGCTGCTGAGGTTGCCTGGTCGGCATAGCACATGGCGTTTCGGACAGGATTTGCAGGAGCTGTTGCAGGTGCTGTATTTGCTGCATAGTTGATGTTTCATTTGGGAGTTGCTGGTGTGCCGAAATCTGTTTTTGCATTTCTCGTGTCATGTCGAGCGCTTGGTGCACAATTTCTCCCTTCTGTTGTTCCTGTTGCCGCGGACGCGCATCTTGATTGGAGATGGCTTGCGCCTTTGCCCCAGGCAGCTGCCGCTGCTGCTGAGGTTCCATGATCGGTTTATCACATTGCATTTCGGGCTGGATATCCGGGCGCAGTTTCTGCTGATGTATCTGATGCGCACTTGATGTTTCTTTTGCCAGTTGTCGGTGTGCCGAAACGGGTTTTTGCTTCTGTCGAGCTGCCGAAACGGGTTTTCGCTTCTGTCGAGTCATGTCGAGTGCTAGCTGCACCACTTCTGCCTTGCTTGCTTCCTGTTGCCGCCCGCGCGGATCTTGCTGGGAGATGAACGGCTCCTTTGACACATGCAGCTGCGGCTGCTGCTGAGGTTGCATGGTCGGCATAGCACGTGGCGTTTCGGACGAGATTTGTGGTCGCTGTTGCAGGTGCTGTATTTGCTGAGAATTTGAAGTTTCCTTTAGCAGTTGCTGATGTGCCGGAATAGGTTTTTGCATTCGTCGTGTTATATCGAGCGCATGGTGCACAATTTCTGCCTTCTGTTGTTCCTGTTGCCGTGGACGAGCATCTTGCTGTAAGATGGCTTGCGTCTCTGGTGCAGGGTGCTGCTGAGGTTGTATGGTCGGCATAGCACTCGGCGTTTCAAACAGGATTTGCGGGAGCTGTTGCAGGTGCTGTATTGGCTGCGCAGGTGATGTTTCATGTGGGAGTTGCTGGTGTGCCGAAATCGGTTTTTGCGTTTGTCGTGTCATGTCGAGTGCTAGCTGCACCACTTCTGCCTTGCTTGCTTCCTGTTGCCGCCGACGCTGATCTTTCTGGGAGACGAGCGGCTCCTTTGACCCAGGCAGCTGATTTCTGCCTTCTGTTGTTCCTGTTGCCGCGGACGCGCATCTTGCTGTAAGATGGCTTGTGCCTTCGGCCCAGGCAGCTGCCGCTGCTGCTGAGGCTGCATGGTCGGTACAGCACATGGCATTCCGGACTGGATATCCGGGCGCTGTTTCTGTTGCTGTATTTGCTGCTCGGTTGATGCTTCCTTTGCCAGTTGCTGGTGTCCCGAAACCGGTTTTTGCATGTGTCGAGTCATGTCGAGCGCTAGCTGCACCATTTCTGCCTTCTGTTGATCCTGTTGCTGCGGACGCGCATCTTGCTTGCAGATGGCTTGCGCCTTCGGCCCAGGCTGCTGCTGAGGTTGCATGGTCGGGATAGCCCGTGGCGTTTCGGACAAGATTTGCGGGAGCTGTTGCAAGTGCTGTATTGGCTGCGCAGGTGATGTTTCATGTGGGAGTTGCTGGTGTGCCGAAAACCGTTTTTGCGTTTGTCGAGTCATGTCGAGTGCTAGCTGCACCACTTCTGAATTGCTTGCTTCCTGTTGCCGCCGGCGCTGATCTTTCTGGGAGACGAGCTGCTCCTTTGACCCAGGCAGCTGCTGCTGCTGCTGAGGTTGCATGGTGGGCATAGCACATGGCATTCCAGACTGGATATCCTTCTGGTGGTCCAGGCTGCTGCTGAGGTTGCACGGTCGGCATAGCACATGGCATTCCAGACTGGATATCCTTCTGGTGGTCCAGGCTGCTGCTGAGGTTGCACGGTCGGCATAGCACATGGCATTCCAGACTGGATATCCTTCTGGTGGTCCAGGCTGCTGCTGAGGTTGCACGGTCGGCATAGCACATGGCATTCCAGACTGGATATCCTTCTGGTGGTCCAGGCTGCTGCTGAGGTTGCACGGTCGGCATAGCACATGGCATTCCAGACTGGATATCCTTCTGGTGGTCCAGGCTGCTGCTGAGGTTGCACGGTCGGCATAGCACATGGCATTCCAGACTGGATATCCTTCTGGTGGTCCAGGCTGCTGCTGAGGTTGCACGGTCGGCATAGCACATGGCATTCCAGACTGGATATCCTTCTGGTGGTCCAGGCTGCTGCTGAGGTTGCACGGTCGGCATAGCACATGGCATTCCAGACTGGATATCCTTCTGGTGGTCCAGGCTGCTGCTGAGGTTGCACGGTCGGCATAGCACATGGCATTCCAGACTGGATATCCTTCTGGTGGTCCAGGCTGCTGCTGAGGTTGCACGGTCGGCATAGCACATGGCATTCCAGACTGGATATCCTTCTGGTGGTCCAGGCTGCTGCTGAGGTTGCACGGTCGGCATAGCACATGGCATTCCAGACTGGATATCCTTCTGGTGGTCCAGGCTGCTGCTGAGGTTGCACGGTCGGCATAGCACATGGCATTCCAGACTGGATATCCTTCTGGTGGTCCAGGCTGCTGCTGAGGTTGCACGGTCGGCATAGCACATGGCATTCCAGACTGGATATCCTTCTGGTGGTCCAGGCTGCTGCTGAGGTTGCACGGTCGGCATAGCACATGGCATTCCAGACTGGATATCCTTCTGGTGGTCCAGGCTGCTGCTGAGGTTGCACGGTCGGCATAGCACATGGCATTCCAGACTGGATATCCTTCTGGTGGTCCAGGCTGCTGCTGAGGTTGCACGGTCGGCATAGCACATGGCATTCCAGACTGGATATCCTTCTGGTGGTCCAGGCTGCTGCTGAGGTTGCACGGTCGGCATAGCACATGGCATTCCAGACTGGATATCCTTCTGGTGGTCCAGGCTGCTGCTGAGGTTGCACGGTCGGCATAGCACATGGCATTCCAGACTGGATATCCTTCTGGTGGTCCAGGCTGCTGCTGAGGTTGCACGGTCGGCATAGCACATGGCATTCCAGACTGGATATCCTTCTGGTGGTCCAGGCTGCTGCTGAGGTTGCACGGTCGGCATAGCACATGGCATTCCAGACTGGATATCCTTCTGGTGGTCCAGGCTGCTGCTGAGGTTGCACGGTCGGCATAGCACATGGCATTCCAGACTGGATATCCTTCTGGTGGTCCAGGCTGCTGCTGAGGTTGCACGGTCGGCATAGCACATGGCATTCCAGACTGGATATCCTTCTGGTGGTCCAGGCTGCTGCTGAGGTTGCACGGTCGGCATAGCACATGGCATTCCAGACTGGATATCCTTCTGGTGGTCCAGGCTGCTGCTGAGGTTGCACGGTCGGCATAGCACATGGCATTCCAGACTGGATATCCTTCTGGTGGTCCAGGCTGCTGCTGAGGTTGCACGGTCGGCATAGCACATGGCATTCCAGACTGGATATCCTTCTGGTGGTCCAGGCTGCTGCTGAGGTTGCACGGTCGGCATAGCACATGGCATTCCAGACTGGATATCCTTCTGGTGGTCCAGGCTGCTGCTGAGGTTGCACGGTCGGCATAGCACATGGCATTCCAGACTGGATATCCTTCTGGTGGTCCAGGCTGCTGCTGAGGTTGCACGGTCGGCATAGCACATGGCATTCCAGACTGGATATCCTTCTGGTGGTCCAGGCTGCTGCTGAGGTTGCACGGTCGGCATAGCACATGGCATTCCAGACTGGATATCCTTCTGGTGGTCCAGGCTGCTGCTGAGGTTGCACGGTCGGCATAGCACATGGCATTCCAGACTGGATATCCTTCTGGTGGTCCAGGCTGCTGCTGAGGTTGCACGGTCGGCATAGCACATGGCATTCCAGACTGGATATCCTTCTGGTGGTCCAGGCTGCTGCTGAGGTTGCACGGTCGGCATAGCACATGGCATTCCAGACTGGATATCCTTCTGGTGGTCCAGGCTGCTGCTGAGGTTGCACGGTCGGCATAGCACATGGCATTCCAGACTGGATATCCTTCTGGTGGTCCAGGCTGCTGCTGAGGTTGCACGGTCGGCATAGCACATGGCATTCCAGACTGGATATCCTTCTGGTGGTCCAGGCTGCTGCTGAGGTTGCACGGTCGGCATAGCACATGGCATTCCAGACTGGATATCCTTCTGGTGGTCCAGGCTGCTGCTGAGGTTGCACGGTCGGCATAGCACATGGCATTCCAGACTGGATATCCTTCTGGTGGTCCAGGCTGCTGCTGAGGTTGCACGGTCGGCATAGCACATGGCATTCCAGACTGGATATCCTTCTGGTGGTCCAGGCTGCTGCTGAGGTTGCACGGTCGGCATAGCACATGGCATTCCAGACTGGATATCCTTCTGGTGGTCCAGGCTGCTGCTGAGGTTGCACGGTCGGCATAGCACATGGCATTCCAGACTGGATATCCTTCTGGTGGTCCAGGCTGCTGCTGAGGTTGCACGGTCGGCATAGCACATGGCATTCCAGACTGGATATCCTTCTGGTGGTCCAGGCTGCTGCTGAGGTTGCACGGTCGGCATAGCACATGGCGTTTCGGACGAGATTTGTGGGCGCTGTCGCTTCTGTCGAGTCATGTCGAGTGCTAGCTGCACCACTTCTGCCTTCCTTGCTTCCTGTTGCCGCCGGCGCGGATCTTGCTGGGAGATGAACGGCTCCTTTGACACATGCGGCTGCGGCTGCTGCTGAGGTTGAATGGTCGGCATAGCACATGGCGTTTCGGACGAGATTTGTGGGCGCTGTTGCAGGTGCTTTATTTGCTGAGCATTTGAAGTTTCCTTTGGCAGTTGCTGATGTGCCGGAATCGGTTTTCGCATTCGTCGTGTCATATCGAGCGCTTGGTGCACCATTTCTGCCTTCTGTTGCTCCTGTTGCCGTGGACGCGCATCTTGCTGTAAGATGGCTTGCGTCTCTGGTCCAGGCTGCTGCTGAGGTTGCACGGTCGGCATAGCACATGGCATTCCAGACTGGATATCCCGGCGGTGTTTCAGCTGCTCTATTTCGTGCGCATCTGATTTTTCCTTTTGCAGTTGCTGATGTGCCGAAACGGGTTTTTGCATTTGTCGTGTCATGTCGAGCGCTTGGTGCACCATTTCTGCCTTCTGTTGCTCCTGTTGCCGTGGACGCGCATCTTGCTGTAAGATGGCTTGCGTCTCTGGTCCAGGCTGCTGCTGAGGTTGCATGGTCGGGATAGCCCGCGGCGTTTCGGACAGGATTTGCAGGAGCTGTTGCAAGTGCTGTATTGGCTGCGCAGGTGATGTTTCGTGTGGGAGTTGCTTGTGTGCCGAAAACGGTTTTTGCGTTTGTCGTGTCATGTCGAGCGCTTGGTGCACCATTTCTGCCTTCTGTTGGTCCTGTTGCTGCGGACGCGCATCTTGCTTGCAGATGGCTTGCGCCTTCGGCCCAGGCTGCTGCTGAGGTTGCATGGTCGGGATAGCCCGCGGCGTTTCGGACAGGATTTGCAGGAGCTGTTGCAAGTGCTGTATTGGCTGCGCAGGTGATGTTTCGTGTGGGAGTTGCTTGTGTGCCGAAAACGGTTTTTGCGTTTGTCGTGTCATGTCGAGCGCTTGGTGCACCATTTCTGCCTTCTGTTGTTCCTGTTGCCGTGGACGCGCATCTTGCTGTAAGATGGCTTGCGGCTTTAGTCCAGGGTGCTGCTGAGGTTGCATGGTGGGCATAGCACGTGGCATTCCAGACTGGATATCCTGGCGGTGTTTCAGCTGCTCTATTTCGTGCGCATCTGATTTTTTGTGCCGGAATCGGTTTTCGCATTCGTCGTGTCATATCGAGCGCATTGTGCACAATTTCTGCCTTCTGTTGTTCCTGTTGCCGTGGACGCGCATCTTGCTGTAAGATGGCTTGCGGCTTTAGTCCAGGGTGCTGCTGAGGTTGCATGGTGGGCATAGCACGTGGCATTCCAGACTGGATATCCTGGCGGTGTTTCAGCTGCTCTATTTCGTGCGCATCTGATTTTTCCTTTTGCAGTTGCTGATGTGCCAGAATCGGTTTCCGGATCTGTCGTGTCATATCGAGCGCTTGGTGCACCATTTCTGCGTTCTGTTGATCCTGTTGCCGCGGACGCGCATCTTGCTGTAAGATGGCTTGCGTCTCTGGTCCAGGCTGCTGCTGAGGTTGTATGGTCGGCATAGCACTCGGCGTTTCAAACAGGATTTGCGGGAGCTGTTGCAGGTGCTGTGTTTGCTGCGCATTTGAAGTTTCCTTTGGCAGTTGCTGATCTGCCAGAATCGGTTTCCGGATCTGTCGTGTCATATCGAGCGCTTGGTGCACCATTTCTGCGTTCTGTTGATCCTGTTGCCGCGGACGCGCATCTTGCTGTAAGATGGCTTGTGCCTTCGGCCCAGGCAACTGCCGCTGCTGCTGAGGCTGCATGGTCGGTACAGCACATGGGATTCCGGACTGGATATCCGGGCGCTGTTTCTGCTGCTGTATTTGCTGCGCGGTTGATAAGATGGCTTGCGCCTTTAGTCCAGGCTGCTGCTGAGGTTGCACGGTCGGCATAGCACATGGCATTTCGGACTGGATATCCCGGCGGTGTTTCAGCTGCTGTATTCCGTGCGCATCTGATTTTTCCTTTTGCGGTTGCTGGTGTGCCGAGACAGGCTTTTGCATTTGTCGAGTCATGTCGAGCGCTAGCTGCACCATTTCCGCCTTCTGTTGATCCTCTTGCCGCGGACGCGCATCTTGCTTGGAAATGGCTTGCACCTTTTCCCCAGGCTGCTGAGGTTGCATGGTCGGGATAGCCCGTGGCGTTTCGGACAGGATTTGCGGGAGCTGTTGCAGGTGCTGTATTGGCTGCGCAGGTGATATTTCATGTGGGAGTTGCTGGTGTGCCGAAATCGGTTTTTGCCTTTGTCGTGTCATGTCGAGTGCTAGCTGCACCACTTCTGCCTTGCTTGCTTCCTGTTGCCGCCGACGCTGATCTTTCTGGGAGACGAGCGGCTCTTTTGACCCTTCTGCTGCTGTATTTGCTGCGCGGTTGATGCTTCCTTTGCCAGTTGCTGGTGTGCCGAGACAGGCTTTTCCATTTGTCGGGTCGTGTCGAGCGCTAGCTGCACGATTTCCGCCTTCTGTCGTTCCGGTTGCAGGGAACGCGGATCTTGCTTGGAAATGGCTTGCACCTTTGGCCCAGGCTGCTGCTGAGGTTGCATGGTCGATAGAGCAAATGGCATTTCAGACTGCATATCCGGGCGCTGTTGCAGGTGGTGTATTTGCTGCGCGGTTGATGCTTCCTTTGCCAGTTGCTGGTGTGCCGAGACAGGCTTTTCCATTTGTCGGGTCGTGTCGAGCGCTAGCTGCACGATTTCCGCCTTCTGTCGTTCCGGTTGCAGGGAACGCGGATCTTGCTTGGAAATGGCTTGCACCTTTGGCCCAGGCTGCTGCTGAGGTTGCATGGTCGATAGAGCAAATGGCATTTCAGACTGCATATCCGGGCGCTGTTGCAGGTGGTGTATTTGCTGCGCGGTTGATGCTTCCTTTGCCAGTTGCTGGTGTGCCGAGACAGGCTTTTCCATTTGTCGGGTCGTGTCGAGCGCTAGCTGCACGATTTCCGCCTTCTGTCGTTCCGGTTGCAGGGAACGCGGATCTTGCTTGGAAATGGCTTGCACCTTTGGCCCAGGCTGCTGCTGAGGTTGCATGGTCGATAGAGCAAATGGCATTTCAGACTGCATATCCGGGCGCTGTTGCAGGTGGTGTATTTGCTGCGCGGTTGATGCTTCCTTTGCCAGTTGCTGGTGTGCCGAGACAGGCTTTTCCATTTGTCGGGTCGTGTCGAGCGCTAGCTGCACGATTTCCGCCTTCTGTCGTTCCGGTTGCAGGGAACGCGGATCTTGCTTGGAAATGGCTTGCACCTTTGGCCCAGGCTGCTGCTGAGGTTGCATGGTCGGCATAGCATTCGGCGTTTCAAACAGGATTTGCGGGAGCTGTTGCAGGTGCTGTATTGGCTGCGCAGGTGATGTTTCATGTGGGAGTTGCTGGTGTGCCGAAATCGGTTTTTGCGTTTGTCGTGTCATGTCGAGTGCTAGCTGCACCACTTCTGCCTTGCTTGCTTCCTGTTGCCGCCACCGCTGATCTTTCTGGGAGACGAGCGGCTCCTTTGACCCAGGCAGCTGCTGCTGCTGCTGAGGTTGCATGGTCGGCATCGCACGCGGCGTTTCGGACGGGATCTGTGGGAGCTGTTGCAGGTGCTGTACTTGCTGCGCATTTGAAGTTTCCTTTGGCAGTTGCTGA
>JPKZ01000233.1:208987-235184 GCA_000803305.1 Toxocara canis | reverse complement strand
GGACGCGCATCTTGCTGTAAGATGGCTTGCGTCTCTGGTCCAGGCTGCTGCTGAGGTTGTATGGTCGGCATAGCACTCGGCGTTTCAAACAGGATTTGCGGGAGCTGTTGCAGGTGCTGTATTTGCTGCGCATTTGAAGTTTCCTTTGGCAGTTGCTGATGTGCCAGAATCGGTTTCCGGATTTGTCGTGTCATGTCGAGCGCTAGCTGCACCATTTCCGCCTTCTGTCGTTCCGGTTGCAGGGAACGCGGATCTTGCTTGGAAATGGCTTGCACCTTTGGCCCAGGCTGCTGCTGAGGTTGCATGGTCGGCATAGCATTCGGCGTTTCAAACAGGATTTGCGGGAGCTGTTGCAGGTGCTGTATTTGCTGCGCATTTGTCCTTTGCTTTGGCAGTTGCTGATGTGCCAGAATCGGTTTCCGGATCTGTCGTGTCATATCGAGCGCTTGGTGCACCATTTCTGCGTTGATCCTGTTCTGTTGCCGCGGACGCGCATCTTGCTGTAAGATGGCTTGCGGCTTTAGTCCAGGGTGCTGCTGAGGTTGCATGGTGGGCATAGCACATGGCATTCCAGACTGGATATCCCGGCGGTGTTTCAGCTGCTCTATTTCGTGCGCATCTGATTTTTCCTTTTGCACTTGCTGGTGTACCGAGACAGGCTTTTGCATTTGTCGAGTCATGTCGAGCGCTAGCTGCACCATTTCCGCCTTCTGTCGTTCCGGTTGCAGGGAACGCGGATCTTGCTTGCAGATGGCTTGCGCCTTCGGCGCAGGCTGCTGCTGAGGTTGCACGGTCGGCATAGCACATGGCATTCCGGACTGGATATCCGGGCGCTGTTTCTGCTGCTGTATTTGCTGCGCGGTTGATGCTTCCTTCGCCAGTTGCTCATTTGTCGGGTCGTGTCGAGCGCTAGCTGCACGATTTCCGCCTTCTGTCGTTCCGGTTGCAGGGAACGCGGATCTTGCTTGGAAATGGCTTGCACCTTTGGCCCAGGCTGCTGCTGAGGTTGCATGGTCGATAGAGCAAATGGCATTTCAGACTGCATATCCGGGCGCTGTTGCAGGTGGTGTATTTGCTGCGCATTTGAGGTTTCCTTCGGCGGTCGCTGATGTGCCGAAACGGGTTTTCGCTTCTGTCGAGTCATGTCGAGTGCTAGCTGCATCACTTCTGCCTTGCTTGCTTCCTGTTGCCGCCGGCGCGGATCTTGCTGGGAGATGGCTTGCGCCTTTAGTCCAGGCTGCTGCTGAGGTTCCACGGTCGGCATAGCACATGGCATTCCGGACTGGATATCCCGGCGGTGTTTCAGCTGCTCTATTTCGTGCGCATTTGATTTTTCCTTTTGCAGTTGCTGGTGTACCGAGACAGGCTTTTGCATTTGTCGAGTCATGTCGAGCGCTAGCTGCACCATTTCCGCCTTCTGTCGTTCCGGTTGCAGGGAACGCGGATCTTGCTTGGAAATGGCTTGCACCTTTGGCCCAGGCTGCTGCTGAGGTTGCATGGTCGGCATAGCACTCGGCGTTTCAAACAGGATTTGCGGGAGCTGTTGCAGGTGCTGTATTGGCTGCGCAGTTGATGGTTCATTTGGGAGTTGCTGGTGCGCCGAAATCGGTTTTTGCATTTGTCGTGTCATGTCGATCGCTTGGTGCACCATTTCTGCCTTTTGTAGTTCCTGTTGCCGCGGACGCGCATCTTGCTGTAAGATGGCTTGCGGCTTTAGTCCAGGCTGCTGCTGAGGTTGCATGGTCGGCATAGCACACGGCATTCCGGACTGGATATCCGGGCGCTGTTTCTGCTGCTGTATTTGCTGCGCGTTTGATGCTTCCTTTGCCAGTTGCTGGTGTCCCGAAACGGGTTTTTGCATTTGTCGAGTCACGTCGAGCGGTAGCTGCATCATCTGTGCTCGGTTTGCTTGGTCTCCCTGCGCTTCCACGCCTTTAGGCGAGATGACCGGTCTCACAGGTTGCTGCGAGTTGGCTGCGACATTTGATCCAGGTAGTTGTCGCTGTTGGTGATGTAGCATTATGGGCTGCGCAGGTTGCATTTCGATGTAGACTGGGGGAAGCTGTTGCAGTTGATGCGGATGTTGCCGGATGGCTGCTTTTTTTGAGAGCTGCTGTGGTGCGAACTTGTTTGGTTGCTTTCGTCGTGTCACTGCGAGGGCTGACTGCACTATGTGTGCCCTGTTTGCTTCCGCTTTTTCTTGTCTCGCATCTTGAGGCAAGACATCTGTCTCCTTTGGCCCAAGTAGTTGTGGCTGTAGTTGACGTATTTGCTGCCCTGTGGATGTTGCGTTTGGCGTTTGCTGGGGTGCCGAATTTGGTGCTTTGTTTCGTCGTGTTATTGCGAGCGCTAGCTGCAGCATCTGTACCCTGTTTGCTCCCTGTTGTGGCGGAGGCGTATCTTGCTGCCGGATGTTTAGCTGCTTTGGCCCTGGTAGTTGTCGCTGTTGCTGAGATTGGATGATTGGTTTCGCAGACGGCATTTCGGCTTGGACTACCGGGAGCTGTTGCAGGTGCTGTATTTGCTGCGCGAAGGATGGTCGTTGTTGCTGTTCGTGTTGTGCCGAAATTATGTGTTGGTTTTGTCGTGTCATGGCGAGTGCTGTCCTCAGGGCCTGTGTCAATTTTGACTGATCGTTTGCTTGCAGCTCTATGCGTAACTGATCTGCTTCACCCGGAGGTAACGTTTGCAAGTGTAGCTGTTGCGGGAGTTTTGGCGTAGACAGCGTTAGTCGATGTCGATCGTTCGCTGGCGATTGTTGTTGCGCTTGCTTCTCACTTTCTAGTTGATTACTTGACGAAGAAGGTTGCTGTTGTTGCCGTCTCGTCGCCATGGCTGACTCCGACATTTGCGGAAGATGTTGTCGCTGTGCGCGCTGTCGTTTTTGCCGTTTCAGTTGATGCATGAGTTGGTGTAGCGTATTGAGGTTTCTTAGTGTCGATTGGAAAGTTTGGTTCTTTGGCTCAGTTAGATCTTGACGATGGTGCGGTCCCTTTGTCGGTTGTTGTGACTGTTGTTGAGTTTCAACAACCATCCCCATGTGGAGAGGTTCCAGAACTTTTAGCTGTTGATTGTGGATTTGTTGTCGATTGCCTTGCAGGATATGTGGTTGAATTGCTTGTCTCTGTATTTCTTGCAGTTGTAGTGACTGTTGTTCAGATTCTGACTGCATAATGGCCATCTGCATTCTGGTTCGTTCCTTCGATGCTTGTTCGTTAAGTTTGGGCTGTTGAAGTTCATTTTTTTTCTGCAGTGACTCAAACGTTTGTGTTAACGGCTGCAGAGGTTTTTGCTGTCGTTGCTGCATCGTCTGACTTTGTTGAGGCGTTTTCTGGTCCCACCCAAAAATATGCTTGTTAGTTTCCGTTGCCTTGTGTTCGTTCATCGTCCTTTTTCGCTCCATCACATCTTCTACGTTGTCCTTATTGGGCAGTTGGTTAACATTAAGTTGGTCTAGCTTCATCGACTCGTTGTCTTTGTGTTGAACGTTTCCTCTGTGAGCCTGCAACTGATTACCTGAGTGGAATTGCCGAGAAGACAAACAACAATATTACCTTATCATCGCTGTTACGAAACATGACTTCAGCAGCATCAGCATCCAAGAATGATGACTAATGGCTAAGACTGCAGTCCTTGGCGGGAAATAAAGTAGTTGTTTGCAGTTTGCTTAGTGTTTCACTATCTCAAGCAGTCTAAAAATGCACATTCTCCGAACTCGATCGGTAGCTGTCTTACTAAGTGATTCTTAAGCCAAAGTCTGCAACCAAGAAGTGAAGTTTAACCGAATTTATGGTCTTCTCCATTCCCTCCTCATGTTTTCTGAGGGTTTCGTCCGACACGATTATAATGTCTTTGACAGTGACTGTTCCAGCATAGGTACGAATATTCGAAATCAAACGAGTTAAGGCATAGACTACTCCTTCCGCTGGAAAAGCATAAGGCAGTCTAAAAAAAATTACAAATATGATCGTCGACAGCGAAAGGTTTCACATTTTCTATAGTGCGAGCAACGAGCACTAGAATCTATGAAACCACACACCATTTATAATACAGTGGAGGGTCATGACAAAAAAATCTTATAATGCAGTGGAGGGACATGACAAATTTGATCACCAGGCGAATAGTTGGCCATCATTGTGAGACTATATCCATTGCTCAACATTAAGCGTAACTGAGTGCGTGTCCCGTCAATTGAACTTCTGGGTATCTGAGTATTATCATTTCCCATTCGCCACTTGTTTCTGATCCTTAGACTCTACCATGGCTCAGAGTAGGTCCACCTCTTCATCGGACAAGGTATATGTGCAGTTGCTATGCATATTTGTGGAAACAGTCCATGAAAACCAGTTAGAAATGAATACTGAGAAACGATACAGTGGAAAGATGAGAGTCGAGACGCCATAAGAAAAAACTAGGAAATTTAGTTAAGCTAAATGCAGTCGACAATAAACAGTAATGAGATAATGTTGCTGCGGATCTGAGCATAAAGGTGCTTAATGAGATTTATCTTAATCGAACTTTGAAATTACTTCGCCATCTGTCCTATGGTTTCAATCAGTTTCACTCAGTCTCGTTGGTCTTGAAGGCTGTGAACGCCTCGAAGGTAAAAAATCATGATGACGAAAATTTTTATTAGGTGACCAAGGAACGAAAGAATGAAGAGAAAATTAAGACTGAAATAAAATCTCCGGGAAAAAACTCTATCACTCAGTTGCTTCGAAAAGGATAGGACTGAAAGAAGAAAAGCAATTAATTTAATATCTGTTCCCGATTAGGAGGAAAGCCATCCTAGCCAAAGCAAAATAAGTTTGAGGTGGTAGTGTGAGGAAGGGAGGCATCTCTAGGTTTGAGGAGAAGGGGTCCTTATCAAGGATCATCCAGTTTCTATACTGGTCTGCTCTTGTTTCGAAAAATGGGTCCTTCGGCACACAGCAAGGCAAGAGAAGTGTGAGGAAAAAGTCTAAAATGTCAGTAATATGCCAGTTTGCATGCCGTTTAAGAAAAATCTCAAGAAACAGTTGAGGAAGAGGAACAGATCTAGATAACGCTTGTTTACGTGGCACATTCTATGGAACACGATGTGGTGCTGGCTGGTTTCTGTAGGGCCATTTTTATGGGCGTTATGCTTTTCATCCAAGAAACTAATAATACAGCTTTTTTAAATATATTTATTGATGGGAGATGGTCTGAATTCTTCGGCATCTTCAATGGAAATTTTGCTTCTATCAGTCAACGCAAACGATGCTCATTAATAAGTTAAATTTGTCTTAGCTTTCAAGTCGGAAGCCACCACAAGCATAGCCATACCCAGAGTCAAGTTTCGAAAAAGGGAACTATTCAGCTTACCCCTACGTATTATGAAGAGGAAAAAATAAAGCAACTTGAAATAAAAAGCAAAATTCACTGAAATTAGATCAGATATATATGTTTCCACTCGCCTTCGCCTTGAACGATTGAGCAGCGTATATGGATTTGAATTGCTTTTTTCTTCGAATATCCAAATTCATTTGGCATGTGGAATTTTTTTCTAAATAGCAGTCTCATTTTGAAGGGCACAATTTCCAAATTTTTTCTTTATTTTCGCTTTGTCGAATGAATCTCGCGGAATCGCCTTCTTCATTCCAACATATGGAGAATGGAAAATGAAAATTTGACTTTGAACCTTG
Source organism: Toxocara canis (assembly GCA_000803305.1). Classification (NCBI taxonomy): domain Eukaryota; kingdom Metazoa; phylum Nematoda; class Chromadorea; order Rhabditida; family Toxocaridae; genus Toxocara; species Toxocara canis. The sequence continues at coordinate 229,518 of JPKZ01000233.1, read as the reverse complement.
TGAGTTTCACGGAAAGCTGGAAGAAAACTGAAGCCATCGCCGCGTTGTGGTCGTTGATCAGTGGGATAACGTGAACGACCGAACATCGATGTACGCCAAAAAGAGTCTGCGAGAAGCTGTTTAAGTGCTGCTGAGAAATACGCATCATCGTAGTGGTTGGACAGCCGCGTTATCTGTGTTAACCACTGCATTATTGCGCAAGCAATAACGCTTGAATAGTTTAAGTACAAATATTTGTATTTGTACTTAAACTGTGAAAATATAAAGTCGATTAAAAATTTGGAAGTGATGCTCAAAATAGGCCGGGTTTTACTAATGCAAAGTGACCGACGTTCATTTAGAATTATAGGTATGCAAGGAAGAACCTTTCCAGATAAGGAATCTGAAAAATCAAAGTTCATAGAGTGAGGATTGAAGCATAATAATTCATGGCATTTTTAAGAAATATTAATGCCATTTTGTTTAATGGATAAATGAGTCTCTTTTTTGAACTTCCAGGAACCAGGTAGTCAGATAATTCGACAGCACGACGAAGTTCTGCTAGGAATTGAACACAGAAAATTTTGCGACTTTTAGTAACTTAGAACAGCAGTTGTGATATTCAATAACCTTACATCGTTTCAATGAAAGAAACCTCACTGAACGAGCCGTCAAAGTTTCGGTTGTTGTCAACAAATGAACATTCGGAAGTTTAAATACTTCGACAGCAGGGGTAAAGTGATATTTTCCGAAAAAGTTCCGTACAAATTTTGAAAAATAACCTAATTTAAAAGAAACACACTTCGAGCTTTCCATCGTCATCAATGTGATCGTATCGGACGATTTGAAGGAGGCGATTTGGATCATTGTATTTCGGTGAATTGAAGAAATAGTATGCTGCAAGGTGAAAAACGTCGACCTCTTTGCCCACTGGTAGATCATCTCTGGTCATAAGACACTCGAATGCACCAATGTCGAGCTTCTCGAATTGTTTGCTAGCCAGAAGCTGAAAATACGGGCGGTGTAAGTATTTAGAAAGTAAATATTTATACGCATCATGCAAGAAGTTCAACTTCCCTTAGAAACGAATTTATTTGCATTTGTCCATATGTGTGCCCAACTAATGCCAGCAAGACAAGAACGTTATGAACTTTGTTTTTCGAAGAGTACTGCAAAATATTGTCTTTGTTCTGAAACGCTGCCATCCAAGGAAAGAATGTTCTTTCCTTACCAGCCGACCGAAAAGTAACGTTGTCGGCAGCGCTCCTTTATTTTTCCTTCAATTACAAATAAATGCAGAGGAACGCACTTTTCCAATGGAAATTACACTTAGACTTACAGTATATGAAAATGCAAAGCTTTCAAAGTTTTCTAACTTGCGCATGTTAATGACATGAAGAAATCTGGTCTTCTGTCTAAAGAATCGGTTTCCACAACATCGATAGAATGCTGTTCAATAATCTAATTCAATCTGATGTCCCCTCTTCGTCCATTAAAGTTCGTTTAGTTCAAAATTCTTAAGAAAACATCACAGCGCGTTATAATATCATTTTTGATCGCAGGCTTTTGTGATAAGAAAAAAAAGCAAGTACTTTACAGTAAAAATTGGTATTTGTGAGCGTTACAACTAACGTGTTTGAAATTCTTGATAGCCTCTTGGAGAACAATTTCCTTCGTTCGCAGCGAAACGTTCGGATATTCGCCACATGCGATGTTGAGGCAATGCGGAAGTATATGACTTTTTGTTGATTTCTGTGCCAAGAAGTTCTCGAGTAAATGTCTTAGTGATCCAATCTGCAATAATAAACAACAATAACCATAATATTAAAAATGTCCTGAAAGGAAAAGAATATTAATGTTTCCATCAAAAACAATGAATCAATTCCAATGAGAGATGCCAACAATGAATTGTTGTTGATCAATAATTTTGGCTTCTTTTCAATTGCCCTTTGAAAATGCCATAAAAACATGGCATAGTTGATTGGTTTGCAGCTGACAAAAAGGACACAGTAATTTTCCCTTTACAGCCAAACTCTTTGATTGATCCTTCGTTCACTATGGCAAGCGCATCAACAAGATTCAAAGATAGATTACGGAGTTCGCAATGTACTGTATTTTTTTGAGAACGTGTTAAGCATTTACTCATTATACCGTAGCAGTTCCAGACATCGAAACAACGACCCTGAGTAAGTGATGTACAAATAAATCAATCATTAAACGCTGAACGAAAGTCTGGGTAGCACAGTGAGCCACATTCAGCTATTAGCTTATCTGTGGTTGACAACGAGGAATCGAATCCTGGAGGGGGTGGGGAAGAGATAAAGCCAATGGGAAACAATTTCGTATTGGCATTGCCGTCATAACAACAACGTTGCTGATCATCAGGTTGTGTATATATACGATAATAAGCGACTATTAAAAACGATTTTCTTCGGCACCACTGATGAGAAACGAATTAATGTACGTCCGTTCACCAACATATCTCAACGTGCCGTGTGAAGATGACTAAAACACGTGAACCTGAAAAGCTTGAGCGAGCATGAGCAGTTTTGGCAGCTCACGAAGTGAAATAGTTACGGTGCCTGTGTAGATGAAATCGATCATTTGGCGAACTGCATCTGCGTCAAAGCATGAGACATCGGTCATCAATGGAGCTGGGCAGTCTCTTAGAACACGATAGAAATACTCTGAGTGTGTTCGTGCAACTTCAGAATGCAACATTGCCACTGTGTTGTCCGAAAGCTGCAAATAAATTCTGCTAAAAATGTCTTGTTTAAGGAGTGGACGGATGAACAGGGGGAGTGGATTGTCTTGATGATCGGTACAAATCGGGACAAAAATTTCTGCGCGTATTCTCTGCACTCGAAATTTGATCGTATAGATAAAAGGCAATGAGTATGCAAATTAAAGTACAGAATGACCGGCCATGAATCTTTACTTTTGTTTCAAATGAAATTTGTGCTTGAAATTGGCTGTTCAGTCGGTGCCATAAAGTTCTGCTGCTTCGCTTAAACAGATTTAGTGAATCTCAATCAAACTTTGCGTTTTTTCTTTCAACATTCTTCCTCAGTGTTTATCGTCACCCCTTGCGAATGATCACGTACTAAAATTTGTACGATTTTACGCCATTAAGCATATTTAATGGAATCGTTCCACGGGGAAATGAGTTCACTCCAGCGAACAAGTTTGTCATTCACGTCTAGGAAATGTACCGTTCGAGTTTTGTGCTAAGTTAGGTCACTAGAAAACGGAGCCATGATTATGAAATTTACTAGGAACGATTGTGTCGAACTCTGATCTACCTCATCTCTCTCGAATTGCTCCAACTGAGAGTTCTCATAGCAGAATCACCCTTTACCTCCCTCCCTCTCTCTCTCCCTCCCCTCCCCTCCCCCCTAATCACTATGTGGATGTGAAGCTGCATGAGGATATTTCGCCTCATAGTGGAATCGTTCATTTGTTTCAAATAACCTTGAGGGCAATGTCATATCCAATTGCCCATCCATTCTGCATAGCATCGCATAACGTTTGCCCGACCTGCAATAAATGAAAGCGCTAATAATGTGAAGGTATGTAGGTATTGTTTGAATGTGAGCACGAGTTTCCCCGATGTATAGATGTGACCGATGCGGATTATTGCTTTTTATCAGATGATACCCTCTTTATATCAGATGACCTTTATCAGATGCTTTTCGCTCGGAAATATCATTTAACATTTGTTCGACACAGAAACATCCTTCATTTCTATGGGTTTCGCCGCTTACTGTCCTCAAAATACGATTTAGTTCTTTTCAAACGACTCGCGCTTATCGCGCATAGATCCTCCTCTTCCTATTTTGAACTTTCCAAAGATGACTTTGGAAAAGTTTGGTTAATTAGGCATAATTTTTCCCTGGAAATAGGACAATCAGTTAGGCAACGTAACCAAAAGAATTTGAGCAAAAACTTTTTAGGCATGAACTCAGTTTCGGAGAACGAGGCCCTCAGTTGCAAGTATAGAAATTGCACACTGGAATTGTTCTATATTGGGCGAATCCTTTCACCACAGATGCAATCCGTTTGCGCTTTACCTTCGCATGGTGTCGCAACAATTGCTCCTCATTTGGCGTCCATTCGAAAATCGCACTATCATCTGCATCATTTGGAACTGAAAATGAACACTCCAACTGTTTACTAATTTTGAAAGCCTAAAAATTTCAACACTTGCCTAGGCTAATGACGTCACGACGAAAGTTAGATGTATTTCGTAATCGCCGTCTGTTTTTTTTTCAAATTCTGGGAACAACGGAAACGAATGCTAATCGGTATTTTCGCATTTGTTTTGCAACTTCCTCGAAGGAAATTTTCGATGAAAATTTTTGTTTTTCTCGACGAATATTTTTGATGGCGGCTAAACCTTTCAGTTGAAGTGAATCGTTGAAACGTTCGACAATAGGAGTATAATAAGTCGTGAAACTCCTTTGAATAAGACTGAAAGTTTAAAATGCCTTGATCCTTCGCCATATATTGCTATATTTAAGTGACTTCGTGCTATCGTTTTGGCAAGAAAAAAAAGCTGATAATCAACGAACGCAATTGATAAAAATTTCGATGCCACTACTATGATAATTTTTTCCCATGCAAAAATAAGAAATCAAAATTTGGTAGTTCGCCAACGGCGTATGAAATTAATTATTGGCCATATCATTCAGAGGCTGAAGAGCAATCAGAAAACCGACGCAATGCATTTCTCTATAGTGCGTTCGCATGCAGATGGAAATTACATGAATTAGGCGTAAAGTATGAGATGTCAACAACTGGAACTCCATAACTATCACGGTCACTAACATAATACATGACATTGAAAGTTTCAGACTGTTGGTAATATTGTATGAAGGCTTCTAATGAAAATGGAGATTCAATTAAGCGTAACGATAAGCAGACTGGTAAATTCCTCCTACTCTCGTACCAAATGCGCTTCTCACGTATGTGATAAAGTGCACGCGAAGCATCCAGAAGGAACTAAGAAGATGAATACCGCGGAACACTCAAATTCACTCTTGTACAATGGTTTGCCTTTGATCACCACGGGCATTAGACGCAGCGGCAGAAATGCGGATTAGCGATAACGTGTTCACCGTTTAAAACAGGAAGGGGCGGCGAGGAGAAAGAGAGAGAGAGGGGAGAGGAGGGGGGGAGGGGAGGGAAGCCGTCCGGAGGATGGGAGCTGAGGAAATGAGACATTATGGAGTTCCATCCCATCCAATTTTGCGATCACCAGTAGTGCATTGCGTGCGAGACGAAATGATAAGAAAAACTGGCAATGAGCAACACGTAGACAGTGGAACGAGAATCGCTTGAAGAAGTAGTCCGAAACGCAAATGGTTCACGAACTTACCGGCCGCCATGACCATCTTCCGTCCAAATGCGATAACACCCCCCCACCCCCTCGAAACATCACATTTTGTGGATATTCAAATATCGTCGCAATTGTGGTAACCATCACAACCAATCGTATTCAAAATGCGAGTAGACGTGTTTCCAAATGCTTTGCATATGTTGATGAGTAGGATGAAATACGTGGCATGGTGATTACATGATAATAGTGCTTTGCCGACTTGCACGCATAGACCAGTCGATTTCAGAAACTGATCGCAAATGATTCAAGTTAGAAATTTGAAAACTTTACGCTAACCGTTTTTGATGCGTCGTTAGCTAATGATTCGTTTTCATGTGCTCTGACGAATTCGTGCATGTGTGCATGTGTGCGCGCACGCGTTCACGCATTTTTATGTGTGTGAGAGTGCATGTGCTCGGGATTTTTCTCAGGAACCGGGAAAGTTAGAGCTATAAGGTTTCTTTCGTATAACCTACAACACACCAGCGTCATCTGTTTTACTGAGCGAAAAGTGCTGGGGAAAAAAACGAGCCTACGCACAAACGCGTGGACGCCGTGTCGCCCAAATGCGCTTTGCAACGGAGAAGAGAACTGGAGAAAAACATAGTAAAAACTGGTGCGTCCTATTTTCAATAGTCAAACGAGGGCAACCGTTGACATTTTAGATAGAAGTTTCATGATGTTAGCTAACAAAAGTGATGAGTCAATTGTGTGACGACTCTTCGATATTACCCACGGGATAGGTTTTTGAGAAAGTATTAGAAAGTAGCAACGTCAGAGACAAAAAAAACGGAGGAACGGGCAGTGGATTCGATGGGCACAGCGCGACGAACAGCTGAGAAGGCCTGCGTTATCACAAAAGTACCCCAAGTTCTCAGTGGCATATTAACACACCTGAAGTGAAATGTATACTGAAAGTATTGGAAATGGAAAACTGAAGTCGACCCACTCGCACACTCATCAAATCGATGCAGTCACAAATTTTTAAGCATATGAAATTTTTACAGGTGACGAATTTCGATCACAATAGAAGTACAAGTTTTCCATTTCCAATACATTTCAGTCATCGCTCAGCAATGGCGCGAGGCGGTTGGTTTCATTCGATCTCTGTTTAGCTAAGCGCTTTTGCAACTACGTTTTACTTATGACGCGGTTATACAGGAAGAACTTAAAAGTGCTAAATAGCGGCATTATTGATTGCTGGCAAGCTAAAGCATGCCTTACGCTTTTGAAAATATTGTTCAGCAATGCTACTAATTCTGCATCCAGTTATATCGGCGTTCAGTATTCTTTCATTCATCTCGTAATCTCCGCGACAAAAACCAGCACAAACTTATTTAGAGCTATCGGAAGCTTGCTTTCTTCGGATTTTGGCTAAAATATTGTACATTTGCGATCATTGAAATTCCTTTTTGCACTGAGCCGGATAACCTAAGGTCGGATAGTTTTAGCTAGCAGTCTATATATATTATGCAGAAGACTGTAAGGAATTTTAGGCTTGTCATCGCTCTAACTTTTGAACAAGTTAATTTTTTTCAAATTTTCCTTTTCATGGTAATCAGTTTCCCAAATGGCTAGGTCAGGCTCGTTAGCCAGCCGGATCGGTTAATTACTTCCCGGTAATTTGCCCGCGGGAAGATTTTTCATACTTAAGAATCAAGCTTCATAACTTTTCAACTGATTCGCACTTTTCCGATTTCTTTAATGCTTTTGACAGGGTTTTGGCCTATCATCTGGCGTTTTTGGTTTTGGTCCGGAGCGATCGTCGGCAATCGGAATAGAACTCCGGAAATTCTCTTAAGTATGAGAATTCGTTTTTCGGATCACTTTTGAGCCGGAATTCCTCAGTTTTTTAGAGAATCCTGAAAAAATCTTATAGGCCTTGATCGTCTTAGGTGGTCCGTGTTAAAAAATTTGCAAGGTTTTCATTTCCGTAAAAATTTTCCGGCTTCAAACTTGAAATTCTGGATCGGCCATAACTGGGCTCAAATTTGACCGATTTGGGTCATTTTTGACATCTAGGGGTTTCAAAGTATGCAGCTTTTGAGCACAATAATATATATGAGGTAATGTAAAAAGTAAATATTAGATAATGTAAAAAATAAATATCAGCGTAAATAATCTGACTATGCCGACCTAACAGTGCTGATCGGAGTAATGAGCAAGCTGCTTCTCTTAAAAGTATAGGTGGACAAGTGCTACACGCATGATCCCATATATGTCGCATACTTCAATTTGTCAGGGCCAATGAAACAGATAAGTCATGTTGAATGGAATAAGAGATTGAAAAACCAAGGAAACGCTGATAAAAGAGCACCTAAAAACAAACGAAAACAAGTTTTGACCGCCAAAAGGAAATGCTAACTAGAGAAAATGACGAAAACGAAAGTGCTAAAAACAGAAAAGGAAAATAAAAGTGTGCTTTCATGATTTCCATGTGATTGGGCTTCGCATCTCGTGCATCGCTCGATGCGAAGCAAAAATTGCAACGAAGCACGAGGAGCGAATACCGCAATTATGTTTACTGAATACTGCAATGCAACGATTTTGAAACGCTTTCGAGTTTATCAGATTTTGAACTACTTTCCGGCTCAACGGATCAAAAAGAATTGGAGAGCGCTCTCAGAGGTTACCGTATGTTATGCTAGTTTAGGAATAAATGACTCGTCCTTCATGCTGGCCAGAAATGTTCTTTTCCGCCTAGGATCCATTTTGTAGAAGGCATTGGCTGATTATCTGAATAGAAATTGTATTTGCTCAATTATACGTATAGTCGATAATGTCGCCAAACATTCACCAAATACGTTTCAAAGGCAAACGAGAAAATTCGATTCAGGTGATGCGAAATGCCTCTTATTGGTTTTGTTTTACGCAGCAACAATTCACTTCGCCCTTCCAAATAATTGCTTTGATGGAAATAGAAATCTAACAAGAATCGCTGGACATACAATCGCATCCGAAAGTGCGACATTCGACCAGAGGGAATGTGACAAAGGAATTGTGTATTGTGTTAAGATTCGAATATTTTATCGTATGTACCATCTTCTTAATAATTTTTCTAACAATTCCTTTTCTAAAAATTCTGTTTCTAACAATTCCGTTTCTAGGTCCGCTTAATATTCGCCAAACACCGATCGTTCAAGAGACTTTGATGCTCTCAGTGAAATAGCCAGAGCAACCGTTAAAAAGTTTGCAATTAGGATGTAACAGAAAGAAATGAATCAAACGAACTACAAAATCAGATTAATAGATGGCGTGGAATACTTCGGAATCGGAATTGGCAATGAAGAAATTATTTGAGCTGTCATATTTTCGAATTTCACATGTCCACAAAGTGTTCGCCCGAAATATAGGAGCAACATCATAATATAAGCGATTATTTCAGAAACTTGCCTTGAATCCGCATTCAATATTCAAAATTTGAATTCGAGATGAAATCTCGTGTGAAAAGAAAGCTCAGTAACATTTCGGAGCCAAATTCAAAGATTTTCTTCGCTACGAACCCTCTTTTTTTGGCTCTGCACCAACGTTTTCAAGCCTCTTCCCATTCTCTTCCGTAATTTTGCCCGTATTCAGCCTCCCTTCCCGCTTTCTCCTTCTCAGTGCTGTCATACCCATCTTTTCGCTGTAATCATGCTCGGACCGTACAAAATGTGTTAATCGAAAACTGCAAGTCGCAAGATCAGAGACCTGTATCTTAAGGAAACTTACTAGGTTCATTTGCCGACACATGTTCGAAGTCATGTATGAATTAGCTATTGAGCATCGGATAACCAAAGCAAAATGAAATGCATCAGGACGTTCACGCCATAGTGACCTACTTGTTAAAGCAACTGAGAGGAGAAACGACAATGATAAATCCATTAAGGGTAAGATTGGTCGCAAGAAAATTAAGAATTGTCACAAAATCCTTTCGTGGGACGCAATGTTTTTTTAACTCTAAACATCCGATACGAGGTGTGCGTTAGTAATTGGGTGTCAATTTAGAATTAGTATTCTCCCGAAACCTTTTGCACTGCGTAATTGTTCACAACCGATCGAGATGATGTGCGTCAAAAAAAAAGAATCTGCTGCTGTTTAATGGAGCGTTCATGTTGATCGTTGAAAATTACCGAACTGCAGAGCTCATATGCCAAACTGAAGTATAAAGTTCAAAAGCGAAATTCATAACGTGAACGCCCTGGATTATTGTTAATAATTTCTAAGGCGTTACTTTATAGTCTTAGACAGTTTAGATAACTCCCATGAACCTAGAAAAAAGGATCCCTTAAAGGACGTCAGTATCCTTACTGTTCTGTGGGAATTGCACTGAACAACAGTTTACAACATTCAGGAAATATCGGTACAGGGACCGTCATTGACTATGAGTCGAAAGGATGTAATACAGCAGCCACTTCTTACGACTGTAAAATTGGTGTAAGTCGACAACTGATGAAGTATTAGAGAAATCTGCGTGGTAAAATAAGGCGATTTAAAACAAAACAATGTGAACTTGTCGGAAGTGGCAGGTTCTAACAAATATGCTTTTTTTCGTTTGCCTGTTAGTGTGGCAGCAAAGCGATCAACAACACGTTTTGGCTAAGTACGCAAATGAGTTCACAATAGATCTCACTTTCATCCGAATGGTCGCTTGCAAAAACAGGTTGATATCTCCAAGTTGCAAAATCTATGGCTGCCAAATTGAAATTGCCTTGCCAGAATTTGAGGGAAACAAAGAAAAAAAAGCAAGAAAGATCAAAGTTATCAGCGATGAACGCTAGAAATCTTTCAACGACAGACGCTGGCGAGAACTGATTTTTTAATATTTCTTTTCTTCCATCCAGCATCTGCATAAATATGGAAACGATAGCTGATAATTTCTAAGTCGACCAAGTGGACTTTCTTTAAAGATAATGTATTGAACTGAATTCGAAATGCAATTAAAGTGTTTTGGGAGTGTATTTGGGGGCATAGCTAGGATTTGAACTGCAAAAATAGAGGGGTTTTTTGACCACATCGGATAGGGGTTTTAGAGGGGTTTTTTGACCACATCGAAAACTCGAGGTTTTTCACAACTCGTACGTGTTCTAGGCATGTAACCCCATGCGAATTTTGGAGGGTCAAATGTATTGGCTTTAGGCTCATCTGATTTTGATAATTTAAGCTGTTATTAAGGGCGAAGGATGCAGAAGAGCAATGTATCGTTTCAAGGTGGTGGGTGCAGTGGCTGGAACATTGTGCTGCTGTAAATCACATCTTTGCAATCGATCTCAAACCATCAAATTTTCTCGGCAACTTTTATTGTGTTCCTTATTTTCTTTTCTTATACGTTCAATACTCTGAGGTTACTCATTAAGTTATCAGTCTTGAAATCATTATTCATGCAGATTTTGGAGACCTTCCATACACCTGGTAAATGGAGAGAGCAACTGAAGAAAAAGCGATGGTTATTTCGATAACTACTTAGGATGTTGATTTGGCTTCCCCATAGAGTTTCCAACTGGATGGTGTGACATTTTGGAAAGAGGTTTCTTTGACTTCTTCGATCTTAAGTATAGAGAGTTTCCCTTAAGTCAGTGGCCATAGAAACGATGGTGGCATGCCATGAAGCGAGTGAACAACTCTTTGTAACCTTTCGGCTAGTCAATGTCCCTTATTATCTTTATTTTGTGAAGCTGAAGTAACCTCGACCGATTGCATTTTTTCGCTTATTGTTTGCTGATCTTCTCTCAGGCCAAACACTTCATCCATAATGAGTTTTCTGTGCCAAATTTTATAAGTATGACTACAGGACTGTTTCAGTTTGTGTCCGTATTACTAAAAATCACAAACAAGCATTTGCTTAATCGATGAAAATGTCTGTGTTCAGTAGAACGAATAGGGAATATATGTTCGAATAAAATGTCGACCCCGATAAAGTGAAATGAGCTAAAGTATTAAATATGCATATCTGACAGTGGTGCTGAGTGTTGCTAAATGTTCCCACTTATAGTAATTGTTCCAGAATCATGCGAATGTTTTCATTCTTGTTGATTCATAGCGTTTTCTATTTTAATTTAGGAAGTGACTTCGAAACTCCGGTCTCGCCTTAACTTCGCTCTCTTTTCTCGCATAAGAGCATCTCGGAGGCATCGGTTTAGGCCAAAAAGCAAAGAAGGACAGCCTTCGAGGCGCATCTTCACTTGCAGACACCGTAAAACTACTTGCAGACACCGTAAAAAACTATTCTGCTTGCTGCAGTAAACCTGGTCTCTCGAAAGACTGCCTTGTCTGAGAGATCTTACTACCCCCTTCTTTTAAATCCAACTCCCGAAATTTGAACCTCTGTCGTCTCCCACTTGGCGCGGCCGCCAGTTATTATAACCATGAGGTATTTCCTCGAAATGCACTTTCAGTCCTAGCTGATACAATTGTTATAATGTGCTTTCAGTATTATGTGTTATTACTTCCCCACCAGAACTTACTCTTGAGGTGGAACTGTCACTTCTTGTATAACTTTTGAGGTGTTACATGTCACTGTTCAGAGCGGTTTTTGCAAAAATGCCCTTTTCGGGCAAAAAAAAAACGCGAAAAGCATGCACCTCGTAACTATCGTGCGATTTCGCAGAAGGAATGAAGGAACTAGAAATAGAAGGGAGATCCAAGCGGTTTTGCTTGAGCGCTGTGAATTTATTTGCAGATGAAGGAAAAGCTGCTCTTTTTGGCCAAGTTGTCAGATAAGTGCATGTTTGTTGGCAAAAGTTTTCGCTTTATTGCTCTATCAATAAGCGTGTAAGCTGATTTCGGATACATAACATTTGACTTACTACATATGTTGTCAAATAGCTTTTTGTTCTGGTTTCGTTCTTTGAAACTTGCTTTTCTTTTGATATATCTAACAAATTTGATATACCTAACAAATGCTTTTGTTTTGTTCGGTAATTTGTCAGTGTTGAATTTTGTCAGTGCCAAAATCTTATAATTTCATCGGGTAGACTCAAATGATAAAATAGGGGTATAAAAAATGGCAGTTACCCCATCAAGAGTACCAAATCCGCTAAACCCTAATCACAACTGAATTCCATTATATCTCGAATTAAAACACTAGAACATAAAATTTATCATTCTATTGCGTCTAAAGAAGAAGATCTATTTTTGTACTCAGTGTATTTTGAGGTGATAGCAGTGATCCGAAACAACGATCAATGAAAAGAACGTATCAGACAATCGTGTTGATTAATGTTGATAGACGAGAACAACAACTCCGGCAAAAACATACAAGCTTAGTTTAGAGTTCGCATAAAGTGTTATTTCCGCAGTGAAACAAATCAGTACACCCACTTCGATGCTTTCTTTTCTCACTTTCTTGTCATTGCTGTTCGCTTCGAGAGTACCTGTTCAATTCGCGCTTTCAATAAAAAATTGCTTCCAATGATATTCTTATTATGATTGTTTCTGATTATGCCTGTTTGTATCAGCTTTGCATTGTCGTAAGAGTAGTCCTTGCTCTTCGACTTAATAAAAGATTCGATTCGAGGCAGTGGTTCGCTGTAATTAGTGTATTCACAGTATCACATCGTTTGCATGTCATTTCTATGATTTTCATACATGCAGGATGAAAGCCGTGCATGTGAACGTTTTGCATGTCATGCTACAAGTGATAATGTGGAATGTTAATGTAAGTAGCCGGAAGGCATATCAGGAATTTGCACGTTTCGAAACATTAGCTAAAAAAGTTCAATTCGTTCCTTAAATATTTCAGGCAGCCCAGAAGAGAATTTTCTTGAACAGTTATCTCTTGTAAAAGCAAATGATTTTAGCAGTTTTTGCATATATCATCCAGCAGTTTTTGCATGCATGACTTCTTAAGTCAAAGAGCATCCAAATGCAGCAGTCATTGTCTGGTCGGTCGTTATTCTGGGTGCTAGATTGTCGTTCTAGCTATCCATGGTAAGAGCTTCTTTTGCTTTTTCTTCGCTTCTGCTGTTCCTTATATCTGAACCAACTCGAAATGTTTCGTGTTTAGAAAATTTTGGGAAAAAAAACATCTTATCCCAGAGATCGAAATATACACGACACTCTCTTGAGTGATAACCGAAAAACCACATTACCTTGCAATGAAAAAATAGTTCATACTAATGATCTTTTTGCTGTACTGGAGTGCCCAGTCATTTAAGGAAGTCTTCGCACTGTTGCTTTAGGCAGCAAGTTTAGCCTTAATAATACATCATTCAGGAAGGCTTCTCATACTCGACGTTCAACACCAGCAGTGACTTGAGTTTGAACGCTAGCTTCCTGAAGCATTAGAAAAACGGGTATAAGCACGTACTTATGTAAATATAGATGATCACGGTTCTTGACTTATTAGAAGATTCCGTAACAGGATGATGTGAACTTCAACCAGTCTGCGGGGACCATGTAGGAAATAGTACGCATTTTATCTAAGAGAAAGGCCTTACTCTTTGCCCACAACCCTCCCTGTGAATGGCGCATATTGCTTTGGTCAGAAAAGGGACTTACAGCCTTCTCATTCGATAAGAGCTGATTTTGCTGTCAAAAAGTCAAATTTTCAGAAAGAAGCGTGCTCTAAATGTCTCTTATTAATGGCTGTTTTGATCGCAGCTGTGGCAGTTCCACCAAAAGCCAACAAAACTGGCAACGGTGATGTCGAATCAATACTGCTAAATGGATCATCGGTGCATATATCGCGAGGAGACTGGAAAAGAGATCACTCGCTCATCAAGCCTTATGAAGGTTTTTCTGCACTGCACTGAATTCTCTTGAGACTGTGAAGGGAAGCAATTGCTGACTTTTTGCTCCTTCATTGGCGCGCGCAAAGGCACACATGCACATACACGGGCGCACACACACATGCGCGCGCAGACACACACAACGTTGTTGTGCGTTGTAACCACTGTACCACACACAGGAGCGCATACGCACATGCGCGCGCAAAGGCACACATGCACATACACGGGCGCACACACACATGCGCGCGCAGACACACACACATAAATAGGCACGCACAAGTGCGCACGCACACGGACGTACGCATACGCACGCACACGCGTATACAAACATCGGCGTATCCTATACACGCACAGAAGGAAAGGATGCCCCTGTAGTGGTTATTGAAGTTCCTTACCAAAGCAGCTCGAACGTTACAGTATACTGCGGGGATGGTTACTTAATGCACAAAAATTCAGACGATAATGGCGTATTTTATACCAAACAGGCCGAACAAACCTGCCAGCAGCGTAGTTGTTGCACAATGGTAGAAGAACGAGCGTTGCCACCAAGTCAAACACATCCTTCAATACCTCTCCGCAAGAATGTGCGCTGGAACAAGCGGACTGTTCCAGGCAATCTCGAGTTTTTTTTTTTTACTTCAAACTCACCCGACCTCATTTTGATTGCTTTCTTTTATATTCGCCACGTCGGCTTTCAATGAACTGCCTGCCTAATTATTGTACGAGATCGGATTTTACGGAATTCCCTTGCAGGCCCATCGAAAGACGTGTGTCTTCTTTCCTTCAGGAATTCATAGCAATTGCCGCTCCTACATTCGCATATGATTATACGCAAGCCGGTGCTTGCATAGAAGCAAATAACATTTCTTAAAAGAACGGTTGCGTAAACATAGAAAGCTCAACGTTCCTCTGCTGTAGCAAGAGAGAACTGCCTCCCAAAAAAAACCTCGTGCTAGTCTCATCGAGTGTTTCATTCGTTGGAACTTGCAATAAACAACTTGGCAGGTCATTATCAAACGTCGATCGCTAGTCTGTCAAAATCATATTTAGATCTTCGTCGCAGTCGGCGGCAGCGATCGCTGGTCACTGTGTATGAAATCAGAAGGTGTAATCCTTCCCCGCGGATATCATTTCGCCATTTCTGCATCAACTGGCTCGAAAACACGTGGTAACTATTAGGGATAAAATTTTTGCAATTTTTGTATTTGAGGCGACGAAACATAGAAGATGAATGGAAGGTGCCGACTGAGATGTTTTCGAAGGAGGTTAAATTTTGACGGCATTTGCAATGTAGATTTATTTACCGTATCTGGTATGTATGATGGCCGGTGGGATCACAACTGAAGTCTGTCTCCGACTAATGCATTCAAAAATGTTGATATTAACAAATGGTTTTCAACAAATCGACATCATCCGTGCAACGGCCATCGAGTCATAACCAAAATCTTGCGTTTCTCGCTTGCTGCTACACCTCATTACATATTAGCTTCTTTTGACTGATTGTGTACGACCCCTTGATTGCTGTAAGCTTGAGTAGTTAATTAGTTGTGACGGGATGGTGGTGCAGCATATGTGAGTCCTCATTTGCTTACATATCATATATGGTTATTTACTATTTGTTTCGATGCTACACAGCGTGATATCGGACAGCTTGTATACTTCGCCTGTAGTACCGTCATGAACGTTGAAAACGAGAGGGAGATGAAATGCCGTCAATCAAGCATTTTAAAGTGACAAATAAAACTGGTTAATTTGGCATGCAAAAACGTACTTGCAGTAAAGTGGATGCGCCTGAACTTTGTGCTTGAAGTAAAAAGTGGGTGCGCCCGAAATCGTTCTCAGCCACACCCTGTCTCCACATCGCCTTCCAACATGATCGACGCAGCCGCGTTCTACAGGGCATCAGCCTAGACAAATTTTGTGAAAGGAGTAAGAGCCAGACGTTTGCCACTTGTTTTTGAGCACTCCAGGGAAGAAGCATAAAGCATAACAAAACCGTAAACTACAGACCTAAAGGAGGATCTAAGGTCAAGTTGATGATATCCATACGTTGAGAGAGCCTTTCAAGTACGTGTATCTTATCCCCTCTCTCCACCCTCACCTCCCTACCTGCACCTAGATATGCCATAGTAATCTAAAGCTTCAATATGGAAAATAGTTGATGAAATGTATAAAATTTTGCAGAAGTTCACGAAGTGATCTCCGTAAAGGCATTTGCACTTGGACCGTTAATCGAAAATGCACGTTTCGAAAACGAGCAAGTGGTGATATCGGCCTCTGAAACATCACCTCCTCGATTCTACACTTACGTAATCAAACGACCGTTCGATTTCGTTCAACCTGCTCTTCTAATTTTTTTGCCTATTGTTTTAATCTCGTTTATGCTGACATTTGCATTCGTTCGATTTGCTGATAAGATGAGTGTTCGTTCAAAACGTTTATTTTAATTGAACTGAATTGCTTAGTTAGTGATATCAACACTTAGTGCGTATTACATTGGGCAATTGTGCATCTACAGTATTGCATGTAGCATTCACGCGTCGTATAGGATGATTTACGATATGACCATATTTGAAGCGTGAAGAACCGCGAAGGATCGGAGGACGTTTATTCTCGATATTTCAATTTGCAAATTTTACTCCCCTTTAAAATTTATATTTCAGGTTTTTTACGCTCTTTTATTTTCGATGTCGGCGACGTTGAATTTTTTGTGGCCTATGAAACCCCCTAAGAATATGTCACCTCTGTGGTATGTCTACCTGAAAATTCATATCTAACTACGCTTTAGACATTGCGTTTGTGATTTCGGCATTGTTTTTCGATGCGATAAATGATTTTTGCCAAAGGACACTATCACAATTGTTATGGACATTGTTATGGACATTATGTTATTGTTATGGACATATATTATGGACATATTATCCATAATGTTATCGACATTATGGACACAAAGGACACTATTATATCATTATGTCATCAGAGTGGCTGCATATTCAAAAATACAGAAGCACTTGCGTACTTATGCTGGAAATGCTGGAAATAGCGAACGTTTTTTCTGTTTTTCATTTTCCAAACTTTTCGTTGTGTCTTTGCGAGGAAGTTGACGCATATGAAATCATTTTACTTTCTGAAACATGGAATTACTCTTTTCGCCTTTATGAAGTGTTGCACGGGCAGATGCCGAGACACAAGGAAATCTAACGTATATGAAAACGACGAATAGCTGCAGCATATGTGCATGATACATATGCGCATGCCTTAGGTTTTATATTCGGTACGGTTGCCCTAAACTTTTGTTTCGTTTATTTTGTTTCTAAATCGCTTTCATGGTTGTTATTATTATTGGTAAGGCTTTTGCCCGAATAATTAATGCCATCGTGATAAACTGTTGAATTACGGTCAGAAATATCTGTTAGCGTATAGAAGATAACAATTGGAATTTCGGAAATGCTCATCGCTGTTTTTTCCCGGAATCCATGGTTTTTCAGAGAGAACTGAAATTGGACTACCACAGTTTAATGTTGGGGAACTTTTCTTCCCGTATGTTGAAGAAATAATATCGTGCTGATATTTTCCTAAGAAGTGATCGTTTTTCTAGAAACACCCTACTGATTGAGACTGAACTGATGGTGCGTAAAGATATTCGAGTTATAGAGGAAGGTGGCTTGCCATTCGCGCACTTGCACATGAGCGTGCACACAAATTGTTTAGTTTGTTTGCACGCATTGTTATGCGAAAATTTTCTCATCCATATTTAACTGTTCCACGAAGCATATAGAATCTTTAAAGTGGCACATTGAGAAAGACAATCGATAACCTACAAATGCCAGCTGACAATGTACAGTGATCATAGGGTAAAACGAACTACAAACGTTAAAAATCGAGTGCTGAGGACTAAAATGTTCTTGTGAACCTTCATGAAGCGCTTATGTTACCCACCGTCCAGCAATCGAAATTCATGCGCTATATCGTTTTATACTTTGATCTAGCTTTTCAAATTTCTTTTTCGACGTTTTGTAGTATATTTTTGTGATCGTAAATCATCGTACTGTATTAGCAAGCCTGATCGCGCATATCGATCACCGTTACGGTGCAATTGCGACCATATGGTGTACCCGGTGAATGAACGCCTCGTTCATGTTGTCGAATGAAATCGCTCACTTTGCCCGGTTGTATCGATGTCGGCAATGATTTCTTTCTGGTTAAAGGTGAGCCACCGTTTGCGTAAGTCCGTACAGCCGGTGAGATCGAGCGAGATTTGCCATGAAAACGCTGCAATTAAAAACAACACACGTGGCGATTGGGCGATTTTCGTTCAACTTTTAACTAAATAAAAAGGCGATTAACTATTATTGACTGTTTCGAGAACGTAATCGATATCACAGCTGAACGGATGGAAATATAAATGTTAGAAGGTAGGGGCAAACTCAAAGCGGTGATTATCGAAAGACTTGTTGCCTAGCTTCTGAAGTCCTATGAATTCGAAAATGCGATCTATATAGCTTGTGAAATTTGCAATCTCAAAGGAAGTGCTGATTTAGATCTCACCGCATCTGTGTCGTGCTTTAATTTTGTTGTGCAAAAACCACTCTTCAGCGATCAGCTAGACAGGAAGATGCGTTAACGCGATCGCTTTCAACTATGCAAAAAAATTGCTCTTTGTACACGTCCCTGTTGTATCTTGTGAGTGAATCGTTTCAAGTAGGATATATTTTCGGCACAGCTTTGACGTTACCAGAATATGGTTAGCACTGGAAACGGGCATAGTGGTTCGAAGTGTTTTCAAGGAAATTTCGATTATCCACTTGTTGTGATTGTCGAAAACAAAATCAATCCACTACTTTTCCGAAAGTCGTTTCTCAACAATGAACGTCACTGAAATAAAAGGCGATGCTAGCGTAGAAGCCGCTTCGTCTGCGTCGAGCAAGAAAGGTTTTCTTTTCCGCTCACGCGTACAGCCTATTTCATACCAGTTAATTGTGCAATAAAAGTCGGTAACACAAACAGTATGCATGTGTTTCTATTCACATTTGTTGTACTCGATGACTTTTGTAGCCTTCAACAATCCGACTTCATGATATAAGTTTAACGAAAGCACAACCATCGATAAACAAATTTGGTTCATTAAAAAGTTAACGAAATCACCTTAGCCCATTTCAATGGGCACTAAGCAAATGAGAATACATTTGCATTATTTCCGTTTTTATTTATTTTTGCAATAACCCTTAAAGCTAACTTTGAGAGAAAAATGCTAATCGAAAGTGAATACCATTCAAAGAAAAACTCGATGTACGATTTCAGTAGTTGGAAATAATCAGCTGAAAAATTTTGAAAAATTCATGAGATCACCTTTTACACTCTTAGTTTTTTTTTCTCCGGCCTGATGCTCATACTACCTTGAGAATGTTTTCAGAATTAACATTTTTTTTTTTAAAAAATAAACACGTTTATGGCAACACACTGTGATTTTCATTCGTTATGCTTGTATCATCTACCAGGCGTTTTCATTCTCCCATTACTAGCTGGTATTAAAGTTTTAGGACGGCAACGAATTTACGACTCAACGAAATTAAATATTATCATTTCTTCTTCGCACCAATTATGAGCTTCCCACTAGCTTTGGATGTAACAACCACAGCTGCATTATTTAGCTAAGCCTCCCAGGAAAGGTCATTGTAGCTGAAACCTTTAAACAAACGAAGCATGCTGGGAAGGATGCGATGTATTCAAATTTGACAAGCGAATTATTCGTTGACATGCGAAAAGTGTCCGCTCTCCAGCCATTTGCCCACAGTGGTGAGGTTTTCTGCCGATGGTTGGAGAATTCGTAGAAGATGGATCTCCGTCTCAATTGCATTGTTCTTTTCCACCCTCTACATGAATTTGCAAAAAAACAGGCTGTTAGAGAACTTCTTGCACGGGGTTCAATGTTGACTTATTGCGAAGTTGAAATTTCTAAGATGAAGGCACGAAATTTTTATAATTATTCTTCTTATTTATAATTCACCGCGTATCTCAACCGAGCCATGATCAACTATCTTCTAATTCGAATAGTCTCTTCTTTCTCATTTCCCTTGTCCATCCTCCCTTAGCTTTTCCGTTCGAAATTGCAGAGAGTGTAAGTGGGTGGTCATAGTGATCAATCGTGATTGTGCGTGATGAAGTGCATTATTTAAAATATAACACGAAACAAAAACACTGCTCAAAATACTAGAAACTACAAATGTCATAGATTATAAAAGGCAACTTTATACAACAAAAACGAAATTCGTAATCACTGAGTGCTTCACAGCAATGCAGAAAACAATGTGGAATACGACGCTGCGTTGTGTGCAGATATCTCCGACGATCACCTTCTGAAGATCTTTTGATTTCTTCACACCTAACACGTGAAATATATCACATGTAATTTTGTAATTTATTTGTTCCATCCGGAAATGAATCCAGTTAGTTCAAAAACTGGATGT
>JPKZ01000233.1:189886-202049 GCA_000803305.1 Toxocara canis | reverse complement strand
GTCATATAAGTGTATACATATATATATATATACATATATATATAATGGTGAAAACCATTAAGCAGGGTTGAAAAATATTAAGTGTGGAAATTCGGAAGATTGTGATCTATTTAGTCTCCTGCACTACCGCTATGAAAATTCCGGAAACAGTCATATTTTGCTTTGCTACATTTCGCACCTTATATGGGCAACACCCTCATCCATTTTCTTAAATCGCGCGGAGTGTGATAACCCGCAACTGTCATCATTTTTGAATACTGAGCCGCAGCTGGCAAACAAACAAGCATTGCGAAAAATTTGGAGTTATGGATAATTTTCAAAGCAAACCATCAAAAAAAGTGAAGTTTGTAGTGTCTTTCGTGACTTAAGCAATTATGGGTCACTAATACTTTTTCGACAAATTTCTCCTCTCTACTTGAGGCATCTTCGCCTAGGATTAGTGGACAATAAAATCCCTAATTCTGGCCCAAAAATAGCCATTTGCTGAAAATCGCTGATCCACAAATTTGATTCAAAAATGGTGATCTGCAAAAATTTTCAAAAATTGTGTGGTAGGAAAGATAGCCAAATGTAAATCATGTTCATTGGTCCTGGAGCATCTAGTTTAGCTAAGAACGACTTCCACATGCTTCATGTGTAATGAAGACAAATCGTTTTCATCGTCATCAGTGCTGTTGTTGGGCATATGAATGGCACACCCTTGTGACGATCAAGGATGCCTTCATCTTCAACCCATTAAAATGTGTTCATATTGATAGAGGGCAGAAAAGAATTAAACTATCATTTTTCTGCTTAAACCTACAAATACAAGTTACAGTAACGTGCTATGATAAAATGGACAATGCAACGACGTATTATTGTAACTAACAGCTCCTCTCGAATAAACGACCTATTTACTTCCGTTGTTGAGGGAGTAGGCCATCGATGCTTTGCACTTACCTCACAGCACAACGAACATGAAAAGCATACAAGTGATTAACAGTGATAATTCAGTGAAATGGAGCAGCTAAATAATTATGTATAAAAATCGTTGATACCCACGATCTCTGAGTTCAACTAAGATGTTATCTATGCATGAATGGTTTCTTTTTTGAACCTTTTTGTTTGAACCTTTTTGAACCAGTTTAATGAACCCTTTTTTGAGCATATTTGGTTTACATCTTACTTCATCGTCGTCGAAATGTGTTTGTACAGAGCGACTGCATTCAGGCATTTGCAACTGTGCCATCCATGCATCGGTTTCCATTGAACGATTCAAGAGATATTCGTTCTGTTCCGTTTCTATACCCTCATCCACTGTTTCGTTGTTAAGATCGGCTGTAATCGAGATATCCTAAAACTTTTCTTTATTAGTTTTTTTACTTAAGTAGAATGAAGATGAAGAAATTATCGTATAATGTCAATTACTCTATAGCGTTCACCGCATATTTTATGGTTTTATAACCGTAAAAAAGTAAAGATAACAGAAGAAAGAAGTACACTTGAGAGATGAGCTGAACCCGGATATCACTTTCAAGTATCAACAATGCAACAAACGATAGGAACAGAATTATGAGCTCTTCATGCTACTGCTGGGGAAATGATCCTAGTTGAAACGACTTACTGGACACCTAATATGGTAGGAAACTGTTTCGAATTTTGTAATTGGTAGAACTGCTTAGCAAGAAAATCAAATCTTCAAGGAAATTAAAAGAATCGAAGTTCATCGTTTATAGAACCAAACATCGTTCACAGAAACTTTTTCAAGCGAATTTTTCATCTTAAATATTGATCGATCAGTTTGAGCGCTTTACAGCCATCTGTCATGATTTTGTAAGCCATTTGAAACTAAACTTTTGCATGAGAAGCAAGCAAATTCCGCATGATTCATTTCACATTTTAGGCAAAAAGTTTCGTATAAGGAATTGAAGAATGTTAATTTGTAAAATATATTATAGCAAGTTTGCTAAAAAGTTGAGGATTTAAATAATGTTGAGCATAACTAAGTAGAAATTGCTACAACTCATAAATAAGTAATCACATACAACGACAACTGGGAAGAAATCGTACTGAGTCGATTGTGTGATTTGTTCAGTTTTATCGGTCTCTTCACTTGTTTCATCTTTAGCTCCTATTCCTTGTAATGACGTTTCCATACTTCGATCGGTCAGTACTGGTTTGATTTTCGATTTGGCCTAAACAACTCGAAAATGTATAACTGTTTACTATACAGCTTACCAAATGAAATTTCGTCAGTTTTAGCTGCCACCTGTTAGAGACTCGATAATGTGATCGCAAAACAATTTCTTGCAATACATGTGTCATACTTAGTAATCTGTTTTGGTCATGATGAATGAAACTTGGTGAAGGCGATCTAACGAATACATTGTATCCTGAGGCAATTGATGAGTTCATGCAGTAGGCAGGCGAAATCGCATGAATTTCGAAAAAAAAAGTCATAGCGGAAATGGGTTAGGAGTGGCCTCCCTCAAAATCAAACGCTTCTGTGTGGGCAAATTGGTCAGTGTCGAGACATATGATCAAGTTGTATTCATGTAAAAACGTTTGGTTGCGATCACGATCGATCGAAATGATATCGAATTCTCGAAAACAGTTGTGAGCCTCATAAGGAAGTGAAAAATTATGTGAACAGAAATCACGATGGTTACGATTGGTGTTTGCAATCATGCTGAGCCAAGTAAGTTCATCACAGGCGGAATGTTTGTCATCTGTTTGAAATAAATCTTTTGTTACAACTCCTTCGCTTACGTCGACAAGCCCTAAATGTGTTCTTCAATTCTACTATCATCGTTATGGAATTCCCTTCCTTCACTCATTGCAAAAGTTGGTGATCCTTTTGGAAACAAGTTTATAAAAATTTCAATCTCAAATTGTATGCAAAACACACCAATACGACTACCTTCAAAGGCATCTGAAACTTGCGCTTCTTTTCTGTATTGTTAATTGCTCTCATTCAGTGAGAAAAAACAAGACTGATTCATTCCTATATCTTGCAATCATCCATTTCGGCTCGTGGATTGAATAAGAATAAGAAAGAAATACGATGAATAAAAAAGAAAAATGACCAATGAAAACGGGTAAAGCATAAATTAAAACAGTTCGGTCATTTTTGAAGAACTATGAGATAAACCTTACTGCGCAAATAAAAGTGATGAATAAATCGACTGTACAACCAGGAGACAGATGGTGATAGAAGCTTGAATCAGTGTTTGAAAATTTTTTGCGAGCGCTTTTACTTTTCTTCGCATTTCGCTCAGATCCGAGGAACAAGAGCCGAAATTGAACGCTTACTAAGGTCCTTACTGTCACAAGCAAGCGATAAGAGAAGAAGGACAACCAAAGTTTACATCCCTTCCTTCCATTCATTTCCGGGGCAATGTGCTGTAAGCTAGAAACTTATTGTTTAGGCTGTCACACGGCAGTTAAAAACATTGGTTGGTGCATACAGCAATTACAAACGCGGTGTTCTTACACTTTTTTTAGCTGTAACGAACAATCGCGATAAAATAGCGTTCTTAAGTATGACTGTGCTGCTAATTTTCAGCCATAAAAGGCTATTCCAGAAGTAAATTGCCTGAATTTTACGTTGTGATTTTCCCTGGACTGGCTCCCGATGATCCTCATGTATACGGTTTGAGGTTGGTGTACTGAGGTACTGATATGGTGATTATCAGTAGGATATTATTATCAGACATTATTATCAGGTACTGATATTATCAGAACGAAGGAGCAATAATTTTGTGCACTTCTCGTGGTCGTTCCGGTTAAACATTTCAAAAAATATCACCATTTCACGGCAATCACACAAATTTCTGCAAAACTTTTACGAAAATAGCCTGACTTCTATTATGAGGCAATGAAAATGAAGTAATTTTCAATCTCATAAATGCTAGCACAACAAAACAGTGCTGTTCACCTCATATCGTCGCTTTTACCTATTTTGATCGACCAGGTGCTCTGCTTAGGTGATGTTGCGTACGGTATATTGGCCAAGAAACAAAGCTGCGCACCTGTAGGTCGTGTAATTTCAGCATAATTTCATCCACTTGAAATTGTGCGATATCGGTCTGCACACCACATCCGTTCGCAGATAGCGGGTCTACTTGTTGACTTCGGTCAGCGCAGGATACAGCCGATACTTGCATGCTCTTATCAACCACTTCAGGGCTGAAATGCAAATATTTTTACCGATCATCTCTTTGACGTCTTGTTTCGTCAGCGAGTTCCATGTGAATAAAATTTAATCTGTCGTCTATTTTTGCAATTGCAATGTACCTCTGTGCAGTTATAAATGCGAATGTTACAACTTCAAGCACAGCGAAGAATACCAGTTTTTGTTGAACTTGTTTTTACATAGCTGTAAAATATGGAAGCATAAGAATGCTCGGATGCTCGGGTAGATAGAACGGATACATAACAAACCATATGGTTCTTTCCATGACGAAGTTGTATACCTGCGTAAAGGGTAAAATCATTCGCAATAAGTAGCTTTTTTCAAAAAGTATTATATGTGATCAACCTTGACTCATCAAGTGGAAGCGAAGGCACATCTGATATCGAGTCGTTGTCGACCTCATGTTGTGCAGCCTGACCAACTGATGTCGCTTTTTCGAGTGCGTTTACAGGAAGTAATCTCGCCTCTAATCTGTAAATAACCGAAGATAGTCTTCAGGAAGCAAATCCCTTCACGCTACGATAGCTCCCCAGCCGTTTCCTGAAGCAGTTAAAAATTGTTCAAGTGTTTTCCAGTGAATTCATCATATCAGTTTTTTCACATACTGTATATTACTCCCCTCCCCCCTCCACCCTCCCCTCATCCCCGAAAGAAACATGGATGCTGCACTGCATCGCCGTATTCCATTTTATTATGAATATTGGACGGTACCATAACGCTTTAGAAGACTACACAAACTAGCAAAAATAATTTCGAAAAAGGGCATTGCAAGTGCTGGTAGAATTGGTTTTTCTTTGCTTATAATGACGTGACCGTTAGGGACCTCACTATGTGAACTATTCGAAATTGAGTTTATTAGTCTGCAAGAAGCGTGCTACGCCTATAATGGCTTGCTTTCTGATTTGTGAAGTGATCTTTGCCATACTTCTTAAGTTGCTAATAACCAAATGTGCTGTCACTTGGTCCAAGAAATGAATATTTTACGACTTTTTATGAAGCTCATTTCAGAATGAAAATCTTAAATTTTATGCACACGATTAAGCATAAATACTGGTGGTCATCATGAATGCTACCCATCTGTTCCTAATTCTGGAGAGTCTCCGCAGTAAGTAAATACTGTTTTATCTCACTGACATTTTTGTTGTACAATAAAGTAAAATATTACGTCTTGTAAGTGATGGGAGGGACTTGTGTAGAGGATCGGTTTGGCTAATCTACAAACTGCTAGCTAGCTGAACACAACTGGATCCTCATTTGTTCGAGTATGTTGGAAATGCTGTCAACAACTGAAGCAGTGATGGTATCTTAAATAGGTCAATCATTCCGAAAGCTAGATAATTCAAAGAGGATTTACTCAGAGCTATTGTCCTTCGACCACTGGGTGGCCATGTCAGTGCAACGTGGCGATAACATTGCTTCGCTCGCTAAACTTCGTCCATCGGTAGCCACATTCTGAAAAAAAAAATGTGCGAAGCATAATCAGCTGGACGTATACTTTCTATCGAAGCTTCAAATAGAAGCATTTCTGGAAAGTTCAAATAATCATCTGCAACCGATGGATGGAATAGCGATGCTCTCAGCTTGTCTTTGGAATTAAAAAAATCTTATAGTGTTAGACTTAGATTTGAATCACATATGACAAATTCAGAATGACAAATATGACAAAATGACAAGTATGACACAAGCAGGGAAAGCGAACCAAACAAACGCTACAAAAATGCAACGAATTGATCAAACACATACATTTTGAGTTGGGTGATCCACTTGTGTTTCATCAACTTGTTCAGTGTTGGCTGATGGCTCAGTTTGAATATTTTTATTGTTCATCTGACGAACACAACGTTCAAACGCTTCTGCCTATAAACATCTTAACGCTAAACTTGCGAATCAAAATTCCATTGTGAAAAGAAAGCTCGAGTCATTCTCCTAAGAAGTAACTTCGATGAGCTAATAAGTCTCAATTGTGTAAGTTCTTCTTTACAATTACAACCTTTATGGGAAAAGTTCATGCATTTAGAAGCTTCACTTTGTTTTGGTCGGAAAATTGAATTCTATAAATGATGCTGTTAAACGAAAAGAAAATTTCTCCTCTATAAAAGTTGTAGAAATTGAAACTTCAGTTTTGTAAGCGCTCCTTTGTAACCTCAAAGAACAACACGCATGAAAAGTTCTATGACGAACTTAGAATTTCGCAAAATCACGGATTTCTGGGATATTACTTGCTCAACTTAATGAAGGCAACGCCGGCTATCTGTGAGAGTTGCATCTACCAATAGCACGATGAAATACAACAATCGTTAGGCGTACACGAGTGTGAAAATCAGGTCAGTTCGTTTTCAGCTTTAAAGTCACCTTTAAAAAAAAATTCTAAACTAAACCTGATGGTCGAGTTTGGCAGCCTGATTTTCAGAAATCAAATGTTGTGCCATATTACGCATAAACCAAGGTTCCTTCTTCATCAACTTATCCAGTATTGCTTGCCTCTCGATAGGATCACCACTTGCCAACGCACGTTGATACTCCTTCTGAAATAGAGTTGCCGAATTGAGCGCAAGATATTCCCAACGCTAAAGTAATCACATTCAGTACCTAGAATAGTCAAATTAAGTTAGCATGGTCTAGGTTAGCCGGAACGGATTTCTGGGATATTACTTGCTCAACTTAATGAAGGCAACGCCGGCTATCTGTGAGAGTTGCATCTACCAATAGCACGATGAAATACAACAATCGTTAGGCGTACACGAGTGTGAAAATCAGGTCAGTTCGTTTTCAGCTTTAAAGTCACCTTTAAAAAAAAATTCTAAACTAAACCTGATGGTCGAGTTTGGCAGCCTGATTTTCAGAAATCAAATGTTGTGCCATATTACGCATAAACCAAGGTTCCTTCTTCATCAACTTATCCAGTATTGCTTGCCTCTCGATAGGATCACCACTTGCCAACGCACGTTGATACTCCTTCTGAAATAGAGTCGCCGAATTGAGCGCAAGATATTCCCAACGCTAAAGTAATCACATTCAGTACCTAGAATAGTCAAATTAAGTTAGCATGGTCTAGGTTAGCCGGAAAAAAAATGAACTTTTCCTTAACAATTTGGAACTTGATTTCCCTTCAAAGAGTTTATACTTACTAAGTTGCCCAAAATCGCTAGTGTGGTAAAAGAAACTCACAAATAGAGTGCAAGCAGATTTCGTTTAAGCAGTGCACTAAAGATTACAATAAATAGTAGTATGCGAGTATGATATTATAGTAGGAAAAAGTGAAGAAGATATTTTCTTGTAGGAATAGATAGATCACGATCGTTTTTAACGTCGTTCTTTTTTGTTTTACAAAATTTGCGCACTTTTTATCGTCTCACTTCAAGTGGTACTATCCAAGAGTAATAGTCATTCAATTAGTGCTTAGGGCTTAACGGCGCTAAAACTGGACTGGTATGTGAATTTTTTTTTCGAAAAGTAACCAACAAACCATTGATAATACTGATACTACTCAAAAAGTCACTAATATTACTGGAATAGTAACCAGCAGACCACTGACATAAGTTTTGATCAGCTACAGAGGCAAAAAAAAAAACAAGTTAAGAGAAGAGGATTATGAGCGACCTGCATACGAATCATCAAATGGTAGAGCCATTCCTCCATTTTGATCTGAATAACACTCAGAAGCATTGAAACAATAGAAAGGCCAATAATCACCAGCCAGAACATCAAAATCAACATATGAGGATGATCGGGTACAACGTCGCCTGCAAACCGCTGCATTGATACATTTAGCCAATATTTTAGGATAGATGGAAGATGATAAAAAATTTAAGCGCTCGCTCAGTATTGATGATTTTACGGTTGTTGATAATGATAAGAAGCTTTGGGGGAACAGAAATGACATGTGTGTCGTTGTGTGAATAGAAGAAATGAACAAGAAAAAGTGTATACCGAGCCCAATAGTCGAAAGGGATATGAAGAAGAAATACAACGAAGTGAAATATGACCATCGTGTTTCCCACAAACAAAACAATCCAGCGCATAAGCATATCCATGCAACGCATAAGAAGAGTGCCAACCATACCGGAATTGTCCTTAAGAGGGAATACAATGAAAATTTCACATGAAATTTTACATGAAATTCAAACGTCTATAAACGCCTATCTATATGGGTTGTTTGTTTTTATAAGTTTTTATATATGAAGTATTCATTAAATGTTCACGTTTTATCGAGATGAATCGTTATCGTTAGATAGATATCTGGAAATATCAAACGATAATCAGATCAAAATCTCAAAATCGATTATATCATAGCCGATAATCGACCAAACGTATCAAAATCTCAAAATCGATTTGCCGGTGATCGACCAAACGTAGTAAAAGGAATCTTTTCGGCCCTAAATGGAAGGCGAAATTGTCATTGTTGTGCATTAGCAAGGCTTGAGCAACAAACAACGTTAGAAGTTTACAGAGAAATTCGTCTACCGTTGATGTCGTTTTGGGCAAAGATTACATGTAAGCTATTTGCCAATGTCAAAACAATTCTCCCAAATTGATCACTAAATGAAACATTCAAAAAACATTCATTGAAGTGCCAACAGAATTTTATTAGCAAATGGTTTGGCAACGTTTTGTCATATGTTTCACTTTTATTTCGTTTCATTAGTTTGCCGTTTTGGCCATAGGAGAGATTTATTTATCAGCGAGCTATGCGTACAAGTCATCTATTTACTTGCGCACATGTTCTCATCCTTCCTAAACTGTTTCGGGAAGGATGTTTTTGGGCAATACATAGTTCCCGGGAAGTTTAAGTTTCCTATCGCACTCAAAAACAAGCATCGTTTTAATGCGTTAAATCTCTACGCATTTCGACTACGCCGAAAAAGCATCACTCTGCAGCGCCGCCATTACAGTACCACTGCTTTAAGTAGACATTTTTAAAGCTGACGTGATTCGTGATGGTCAAACTGAGTTGGCAGTAAACTGTATATGCTTGAATAAAGACATTTTTGAGCTTTGAAATCTAATCAGTTCCTTTATTTGAATGTTGCGCTAATGTGTTTAAAAGTTGAACATCTTCATCCTAGCACATGTGTCTTAACGCTAAATCATTTTTAGCAAAAAAAATTGTCTAAACCCGGTGGTGCATCTTGTCGTTGAAGTTTTCGATGCTGCGAATTTTTAGCTGCAACAGTGAATTTTGATCTGATCGATTTTCACTTGTTTACTTTTCACAAGAATGACTGACAAGACTCTCAACGAATCCCATTGTATTCGAACCATAAAACAACGCAAAAACAACGCAAAACTAAGACACTAAGAAGCAGTAACGGTGTTGAAGTTTTGAAGCGATCACCGACGATGACGATAAAAAGTAGACTCGAAGCATCAAAAAACGCACAAATGCTCTTCGACTACTCATAAACTCCTTCTGTTCTCATCACTAGACGCTGTTATGACAGCGTCAGACAAAATTCGATATGATGAAGTAAATATGATCACCTGCTCTCAAGTAATTCATCCTCATCCACTAGCTGATCATCCACGTCGTTTTGGTTGTTCAGAAGCGTGGGATCAGCGAGAGGAGCATTGCCTTCTTCAGCGTTCAGCAACTCTCTAAAGCAGTTTTCATCTCGTTAAGAAACGGATGAATGAGAGATAAAACAAAGAGGCCGAATGCAAACGAACTTCGACTAAAAGTACTAAAAGTCGCCGATTTATTGCGCTAAGTCCCAAACGGAATATAATCAAAAGCATCGTAAGTTGTAAAGGTGAAGGAAATTGAATTTTTGGGCTCCCGAGGCGAATGATTTCTACGAGGCAATCACACATGCATTTATTTCTCCGAATAGAGGCTGTGAGATGTGGCTTGGATTCGAGAATCGTAAAAAGTTTAAAAATATCAAGACTTACGAACGAAAACAGTGAAGATTTTAATTTATAAGAAAAATGTCCAGAATGGGTGACAGAGAATCTACAGGAAGAGATAAAACATTTCACTCCTCTCTTTTCTATTCCCTTCTCCCCTACAAGCACACCCATTCCCCTTACCCTATCCACCAAAAAAAATGCCGCTGAATTGTCCTGAAATTCCATCTGTCGAACTGTTAAAGAATGGATGTAAAATTTGCACATAAAACCTTCGCTTATATGTCTCTTATCAAGTCAATCCTAATACAACTTTGCATTGGTTTGATGCGCAGACTCAGTCAGACCAGGCTGCGCAACTTCTAAGCTTTATCCCCTGAATTATATATTCTTACTTAACATCATAGGTACATGGCTCAGGTCCAAATTGTACCCGAGTGTTACAAGTATCACACGGATTACTTTGTAGGTCATAGAATATATCCACGAAAAAGTGAAGCCATATATATGAGATCAGCTTTTGAAGGTGATTAGAACTTCAGTTGTGATATGTATATCAACTACCTTTGAGAGTATTTATCGCGGGAGCGCTCTCCCCACATGCGACTCGCTCTTGTTTTCGCCGCAATACGCTTCCGCTTTGCGAACCCTTTTATGCATTGACGATATCTGAAAGCAACATTTCTCTGGTGAAATATTTATGCCTCAGTACTATGGAATTTTTATTTCTGAGCAAAGTTCAAACGTGACCTTTCTCTTAATATATCTTAATTTATCTTAATTTATCTTAATTTATCTTAATTTATCTTAATCTCTTAATTAATCTGTAACGAATTCCGTGTGCATCTTCTTTGCGAGGTCTTATAATAACGATAACCAAAGGTTCCCTATCATCGAGTTCCAATATGAGAACGGCATTGGCTGAGTGCATTGAAATTAATGGTTAATCGTTTATCCTTTTTTATGTTCTTCTTTAGCTCAAGAATGTAAAGGGCGTATGCTTGCACTTTCATTTATGAGAATCATATGTGTAACCGAATAAAACAATTTGCGTCATAAATTTTGCTCATTAGACCTAAGAAGAGAAAAAATGAAATAAAATAGCACTTTGTCGAAAACGCAATATCTCCATTTGCCATATTTTCAATTCAATTTGCAACGTACAGATTTTATGAATAAGTAATTCGTTGTGTATTCGTATGGTGAAAATATTCAGAGAAAAAAATTAACAAACCTTGCTTATGCAAAATTGGCATTTTTTATCTAGTAATTCACTTGCCAACGAGTGAAAATGCAAATTGAAAATTTAATAAAAATTTTAGGAAAAAAATTGAATATTAAATTAAAATTTAAACGTGGAAATTGAAAATTTGATTAAAATTATAACTTCGATAAGATAACTTTCCCTCTTGATCGAAAAGACCGAATATTCGATCAAGAAGAAAGATGAAAGAATGCCATGATTAACTGATGACTCGAGCAAAGAGCATGCATTTTCTTGGTCACAAGCCAAATTTATTGTGCTCTTCTTAGTTCTCCTAGAATCCTTTGTTTCAATAAGTGATTTATTTAATTATGCATAAGGCGAAAAAATCTGTCCTCATTTTCTGGCCAAAATTGCGAATTTTTTCTTCTACCACATTTCAGATTGTATTCTTTTCGAATTACGTACACATTCTCGTCTCTTTTGCTCACATTTGAAAATATTGCCTACATAACAGACTGCATTCGTTATTTTGATCTCTAATGGGTGCTTTTCTTCACGTCGGAAGGTCACTAGCTCGCTTACGGTAAAAAGAAATTACAACAATAAGAACGTGAGGTACCGTAGTAAAAGTATAAGCCATTGTAACAAGAATACAAGTTACTGTAATAAGAACAACCTTATCCAGAGATTACTAACGAAGTTCGTGAGCGTTCTGCCGAACTGGCTGAGAATAGCGAGCACAAGTGGAATCCCGATTAACGCATACACGATACTTAGCGCTTGCCCATATGCCGTTCTCGGCGCAATGTTACCGTAACCTGAGAGACACGTTTGATGAACGCGTGATCCGATTGCAACAAACATTGAATTGCAAAAGGCTTGTAGTCTGTACGTGGTTGTTGTTGAACTTTAGGTTATTAAAATTTGCGTGAAAG
>JPKZ01000233.1:145054-157433 GCA_000803305.1 Toxocara canis | reverse complement strand
AACCGCGTATACCGAAATGTAATAGAGATGAATAGGCTCAAGAAGCCTGCCATAGGCTATGAAGGCTTTTTGTTAATAAATTCATGTTAAGGGTATGTGCATAATTTACTATACCTCCTTCATAAAGACTACTTACTTATATGTCTCTGCCACTAAACAAATGCGTTCATCTATGCAAAAAGCACAACCTCCTATATTCACACCTATCAAAAGCATCAGCTAAGAATCCTAGGAAAAATGTATATAAGAATTGATGAGAGATAAGTTTAACCACTCCACTCACGCATTTCTTTCGTTGTTTTTTTCTTGCAATAAGCGAAACTACTCGGAACATCTTATGAAATCCGGAATTTTTTGCGACCTTCACCCAACCAGTTTTTGCTATTTTGTGAGTCACTACGGGCAAATAATAAGGACTGACTGTCGTCAAGGTGAGTGGGTGGGTTCACCCAACCAGTTTTTGCTATTTTGTGAGTCACTACGGGCAAATAATAAGGACTGACTGTCGTCAAGGTGAGTGGGTGGGTTCACCCAACCAGTTTTTGCTATTTTGTGAGTCACTACGGGCAAATAATAAGGACTGACTGTCGTCAAGGTGAGTGGGTGGGTTCACCCAACCAGTTTTTGCTATTTTGTGAGTCACTACGGGCAAATAATAAGGACTGACTGTCGTCAAGGTGAGTGGGTGGGGGATGAGGGAGAAGAGGAAATCAAAAAACTTAAGTGGTCATAGCTCGAGAACAAAGCATCGAAAAAAAAAACAAAAATGTAGGCATGCTTGAGCGTTTCAAAAAAAGCCTGATCGATTGCGTGAACTCTTGCTCAGAATTCGAGAAAAATATTTTTCGAAGCGGATATCCATGGCAGCGGATATCAATAGTGTACCACAATTTGCGAGCTCGATATTATCAGTATCAGTAAAAGTTGTTCGGCTGAAAAAGATCAAATTTCAGCCTGGATTCGAACCAGGGTCACGTGTATGACAGGTGGGATCTAGACTAGTGTACTAAAACAGACAAGTAGTTATCAACCAAAAATATGCATTGATCTGTTTCTCTTAAGGAAGCCATCGTTGCTGAAGTGCCGTATGAATTTTTACCAATAATACTTTGCACATTTCATCCGGCTCTCGGAAATGGCGAGAATTCCCTAATTTTTCGTCGATTTCGTCTCAGAGGTGGGAGGAAGGGGAATGGGGAACTCACCCTCCCCCTTCCTCTGGTTGAGGTCCTGCGTCAGTTACATAAGCTAATCACAAAACTATGTGAGTTTCAACATGATATTTTGAACCGCCCTCTTAGTGCTCTCCGGGTATTGCATGTACTACTATAAACAAAACATTAGCATTTAAAGTTACCCATACTTCTGAAAAAAGGGAACAACGAGTTATTTTTGAAATCACATTTTTGCCTCCAATACCATTTAAGTTGTAATCAGACGAAAGACCTCTACGAACAAATTTCAGAGATATATATCATGCAATTTCTATTTAGTTAATTTGATAAACAGAGAACATATGGAGTTTTGGACATTCCAAGAACTCGCTTGCCGTTTAAGATACCCATCGCTCTCTTCGTAGTGAATCATAACGAATGTGCTTAATATCGTTTTGCTCAATTAGCTCGCTGCGCTGCATTTGAATAGAGTCAGAGACGAGTGTTGTTTTTAAATACGGCAAATTTTGAGGGGTTCAGAGCAACTTTAAATGTAAAAATTAACAGTAAAATAAAACATGCCGGGACCAAAGAATGTTTTATTAAGTACTGTCTGTCTCCCCAACAGTTTAAAAAATATTCTTCTGCAATTGCGCATTGTCGTTTTTGTAACGGCAAGCAGTAACTTCATCTCGACAGTCTCTTCCTTGTCGTTTAGTTCAGCGTATGGTTTCATCTTGATGTTGATGTGTAATGCTGAAGAAGTGCCATTTACCTATATTACGGGCTTTTTGAGAAGGGCTGCATCCTCCACCTCTTTTCTTGGTTTCTTCATGACTTCTCCTGCACTATTTTCTCAAGCGTTTCATCTACTTCTGATTCTATGCTATGATTTTCTTTTCGTTTCATTCTGCCTTATTCTTGCCAAACACTTTGAAACAAAAACAAATTCTAACCTCAAGTTAAGTCTTCCTTTGGCTAATGACACTTTTCCATTTCATGAGTGCGTCTTTTTTTCTGAGCATTGCACAGCTATAGTGGTGAATTCTTGAAGCCTATTGAAGCCAATGCTCAGCTTATATTACAGTACTCCTTTGCAAATGATCAAGCTGACGGAGTCAGATCACATGACGCGCAACAGTGATCCTTCCGGTTACTCTCAGTTTTTCTCCTCAGACAGAGTCCTCTCTAAGTAGCATGCTCGATTTCAAAAGCATTCTCCGTCAAAACTGCTTTGGGTCAACTTTCAAAGACGGCTCTCAGACAGAGTAGATCGGCAGGCCTTTCTGACTGCAAG
The DNA here is from genome assembly GCA_000803305.1 of Toxocara canis. NCBI lineage: Eukaryota > Metazoa > Nematoda > Chromadorea > Rhabditida > Toxocaridae > Toxocara > Toxocara canis. The sequence continues at coordinate 154,982 of JPKZ01000233.1, read as the reverse complement.
CTGTCATCGGGTAAGCCTTAAAGCCGTCTCACTAAATGATCCTCAGATGGCCTACCTCTGAGAGCTCCCACTCAGTTACATGCGTCTGTAGCGTTCCAAACAACTCTCGGAGATAGATCTCTGAACCCTTACAGCTTTTTGCTTCTGTCTAAGCATACCAAAGAATCTCCATAAATGGATTTCCAGGTTCTTTCTGACCGCTCGTGCAGGGACTCAACAAAGCCCTGCTGAAAAAGGCAGTTGTGAATTATAATTTGATGCCATTTTTTAAAGACTATTTTCAGCAATGTCCTCGATACTCCTCTTATGATATTTTTTAATTTGTAGAGCAAAAAAGTTATTGCGGTGAAAAAGCACTACAATCGAGTCGGAGGAGTATAGTCCCGTAACTGCCTAGGAGAGCCACGAAATGATACCTCCAAATGATCCTTAATCTCCACCTAAGGCAGCCGCCTGCTTTTTCAAGCTTACCTAGTCCACTTCTGCCTCAATACTGTATATCGTTCCCCTGCTTCTTTGTTTGTTGCCCTCACAAGCCTGCAAGGACAGGACATGAAACTCAGACTTCCGCCATAATTTTTAGGTCAGTAGTCGTCGATGAGGGGATCATAGATCATCCACATATTAGCATTATTAGGCGCTAGAAGATGCCTCTATTAAAGGCGCTCTGAAAGGCGATATGAGGATAGTCGAGCTTTTAGGACTTCATAATAACTGCTCGCACCTATACGAACGAGCATATTTTGCTTAGGTGCAGCCGCAGTATCGTCTTCGATATGGAAATTATGTTCATTATCTGTTTGCTATGTGTCTGCCTGGTCGCGCAGTTCTTGTTCGAGCCTATGCTGAAACAGCATTGAGATGGCTTCACCTTACTCGAACACCCTCAACTTGAAAGTTGTGTCCCACTTTTGTGACACCAATGAGACACAGTCGTATGCATTAGTGATATTTCTAATCGACCTTCTGATTGATTAGAAATACGGATTGATCGAAGCCGCATTAAGGATAAAACGAAGTGGAAACATTGATACAAAGAAAACCTAGTGCAGTTACAATTCTATCCGTAAAAGAGAAGTTTCATAAAATAATAGATAGTCCGCCAACTTGTAACTTTGACCGCAACTTGTGTGGCTCGCATTGCTCACTAAGCATTCTATCTATTGAATTCGAGCATCAAAGTTGACGTTTAGATTGGCTATGTTGGAAATTGAAACGAACAGTTTCTTGCATTACTGATTTCAGTTGCCTCTCCTCCTCCCCCCCCCCTCCCCCCCCCCCCCCCCTCGCCCCCCCCCCCCTCCCTCCCCCCCCCCCCTCCACCTCCACCCATTGCATTCATAATCTCATAGGTGTTACGTCCTTGTGGAAATGCACTAGCCATTGAAATAGGGGTGGCCATCATCCGCTGACGTAATCTTAATAATAGTGCAGCCTTTGCAATAGATCGCTATGTGTTGCAAAGTCGAAAAAAGTGCCAGAAACTTCCAGAAGTGCTGAATAGTTAAAGAATATCAGTAATAATTCACTCAGCTGACTGAAACAACAGCATCTACACACGCTTTCAATAAAACGCTGAGTTTCTTCCCTATTTGGGTTACCGTTTTTCTTTGCCGTTAACTTTACGCTTTATCATTTGTGGTCAGCTGCTTTCTTTTAGGCAGTTCTTACTCGTTTGCGCATTACTGCCAATATGAGATGTCACTTTTCCCTAGTATGCCGTCTTGGCGAATACCGCATCGACAGCCCTGTATGATATGTACTTGAGGATTTCGTTTGTACTACTAATATAGCTCACTAAAAACGAGCAATGATAAGAGAGGATGCGCATTAAATAAGTAGTCTAAAGAAATTATCGGGCGAAGATGTGCAAAATCTGACCGTGCAGATTATATAAAATGCACGACATGTGGCCTTTGCTCATGACGCAAAATGGAGAGCTCACTGAATTCTCATATTGTGGCGGAAAATGCGTTTATGGAGGTTAGAAGAAAAGGAAGTCTACTTAACTAGTGAATTTCGACAGAAACGTTAAAAAAAATTCTGAATCTAAATCTTATGTCAAAGCGACGACGCTCTCTCAGCACAGCCACAACTCAAGACTCGTAAACCCAGTGGAACCGAAGTCACAGGTTATAGTATACATGCTGTCACAGTGGATACGAGTTTGTCATTTGTGCATAAGACGTTAGCGTTAGGCGGGGATCGTGTAGGTCTAAATTTTAACGGAAGCAAATCAAGCAAAAAGCTATACTGATCTCCTAACAAAAAACTCAGTTAAAATAATAAAGCCATAATAAAGATAACAATAACTATAACACAAACACTTAATAAGCGATGAGTAGAACACTTGAATGATAAGAACGAAAGTGTTTCACAGCACAGCTTCGAATGAACGTTTGAAACAATGAATGAATGATCTTCGCATTTAGCATTGTTCAGCAACCGCGCAAAACAGCAAAGACAAATTACCGCACACAGCACGCTGAGCACAACCCTTCTTCCTTCATTCGCATTTAGCCATTCTATACTCTCTAACTCAACACCGCTTACAGTGGATACATTGATGATGGCGACTTCAGATGGTGCATCAAAGTATTTCCGTTTCGATACACATCGTGTAGTTAGGTTAGCATCAGATATTTTAGGACAACCACTAAGTATGGGAGAGTGAGGTGGTTGGTTCTTGCTTGTTCGGTTTGTTCGAAAATTATTGTAGCGAAAATTAAAATAGGATTTTTCACATATTCGTTTGGCATAGCAAACATATTGTCAAATGTTAAGGTCAGTTGTCGAAAGAGAAAGCAAAATAGGGCCAGCTGTTTTGATCGTCATTCGAATCGAACTTGTAGAGAAGAAGATGGGCGTAGTGCTAACTTGAACGAATATGAAGGGGCCGTTAAAAGTCGCCAAATTCTTATGTACTTTTCAGCTATATTTTATCTGTTAAAAGTTGCAGCCAAAAAAAAAACTGTAATAGCCAATAAACGATTTGAAGTCCAAAAGAGAATGGCAAATTTTGCGGCGAAATTAAAGCTAATTACAAAGTTAATGAACGGGTAATCCTCTTTCTGTTTTCATTGGGTATACCCGCTGCACCACTAACCAAACAATGTATGGCTATTTCAATTTTTAAAGTTTAATTATGGGCATATCATTTTTGTCCATCGTCGTAACCATTATATCGGTGGTATTTCTTTCAAAATCTGTCGAAAATTAACGGTGCTCTGAGAGGGAAAAACGAAACAAAAACTAATATACGATATGAGCTCGAACAGTTCGACTGAAACAACAAAAATATTTAAAAATACTCGATTGACATATGTTGTCCAGCAATTCCTTTATAAACTTGAGGTTGAAATCGTAAGTTAAAACACTTTTGCGAATTTATTTTGTTGGCGAAAAACGAATAAAAATAGTTTTGAATTTCGACGATAAATAATCAAAAAAATGCTTCATAAGAATAACCTTAATAAATCCTTCTAATTTGGCCAGAAGGACCTCCCGTAGATGAAATTAATATCAGCGATGCAGTCGTTGTTGTTTAAAATATGGCGGTAATTTTGAAAAATTTGCCTTAGAAAAAATGATTTAAAAGCGAACATAGAAGAGAGGTAATAAAAGCAAAGCGATTGCTGTTGGAGTACAGCGATCGAAGTGAGAAGCACCCGTATCAACAGAGAAATCTTACACTCGGTAACTACCACCACTCTGGTCGGCGCGCATCTCACATCAGCTTCCAATAAGCTGGCGCTCACTCCTATCGCAAAACAGTGCTCACTGATCAGGGCGTCATAAGTCGAGCATTTCGACTCATATGTCAAACCACATGCTGGTATCATCTTCCTCATACGTCTTAAGAAGGCGCAAAAATACCAAAAGGAAAAGATCTTGCAACATATTTCCATTTTCTATGTCGTGTGATGTTCACAGTGTGATACTAGTGCGACAGATATAATCAACAGTGTGTCAGGATTCAGCCCCAAACCAGCTGTAAGACTTTGAAAGTAAGCCCCAAGGAAAGGGCCGAGCGGGTGGGGGGAAGGGGGAGCTGATGGCTAGTAGGAGATCTGCCTTGATAGCTCAATAACTCATCTATCGAACTAGCCGGTTTATACAGCGAAAGTAAGTAATGAAAGTTCAACTTTTTTTCTGAATTGCTCGGTGGTACAAGTGTACTATGAATTCCTTTTTCCCAAGATTTCGTCGACTGTGCATTCCGATCTGTGAAAATGAGTAAAGTCATTCAATCTATTTCTGTTTCCTCCCATCAGCTAAAAGTGCGCATCTACAGAGGCAAAATTTTCGGCATCTTTAACTCGGATCAGCGCCTGCTGCTCAATAAAAGCCACTTTTGGGAGCTATTTCAATCTTTGTAAGTTATTTTCCTAGTTAGGATTATTAGTGATCCAGAAATTGTGCCTCCTAGAATTTCAATCCGAAAAAAAACGATCCATAAAATTCGGTTCGAGAACGTTGGCATAGAAAACTTCTCGATAATTTAAGAGTGGGCAGAGTGAGATTATGATCACATCTGTGTACAATTCGAATGTGTCAGCCCTACAGCAATGATAAGGGATCATATTTAATCTTAATCAATTTTTGCCCACCTATCTATCAGCTGATTTTTTGATCGACTCCATTATTTATATCCATTGGCTCATGATAGCATTATTGCATATGATTTTCCGTGAGTATATTCTCAGACCGAATCAATAATAAAACAGTTAATTAGCGTTTTTATGAATTCGCGTTAATTGTTGATAACCACTTCCCTTTATACTCTCTGAAAAGCCCACGACTACAAGATTTCTCCCTTCGTACCAATGCCACTTGCGAAAGACGTTCTTCTACAGGGTTCATCAGGTATTTGTAGTCTCTAAAATGTGCCAATAACTATGAACGAATAGAATTATTAGCATGACAAAACTATGAAGACTTGTTCCCTGTAAAGAAAATCATTTCCGTCTTGAAGGTATTCTAATGAAGTTTGAAAACAAAATCTTTGTTTAGCGAAGTCTTGATATGCGCTCAGGTGAATTGTTTTTGTGGAAGAGTTTTGTTCTTCGATATTCGTACTTGAGCGTCGATCGCCAATGCTGCAAGTTCAGTCGCCTAATCAACGACATCAGTCGCCTTAATCAGGCGTATTGAGTGCTGACAAGTGCAACTTGTGTCTCCTCTATGATGTGTCTCAAAGCAGATGTGCCCACTCGGTTGGGGGTGGAAGAAGGTACGGCACGACTGTACCCTATGATCGACGTCATACTCTCTCTCAATATTTGTTTTGATTAGAACAATCGAATGCAATGGGATTAAAATACATCCGGTCCCTTTTTAAATAAATATTTGGCGCAAAAAGTTCGGAAAAACGAAATTTATATTCGTATTTTTTGATGAAGATAGCATAGATAGGCTTCGGTTATGTTGTACCGGGTGGTACATTGCTGATGAAGAGCAGCTGTCATATACGGGGTGAGGTCAGTGAGCAACTTGTTGTTCGATCAATCCACAAAACGCAGCCGCCACGATGAGGAATCATTTACATCCGCCTAACAATTAAAGTGCCCTACGCTCTTCTAAGATTCCTGATTTTATGTGGACAGAGCTGGTGCATCGGCTAGACGGCTCCTTCAGCGTTTATTTTTTTAATTGAAAAAAAGAAGTGCTGATAAACGAAAAGTCGACAGAAATTTGGAAAAAATATAAAAAATTTCTGGTAAAATTCATCAAAACTTGATCAATTTTCTCGATAATCACATCCATTTGAAGGCATGTGAAGGTTGCATTTGAAGGTTGACAATTTTCTCCGTCCCCCCCCCCCCCTCAATAGGCTAAAAAGTTCATACAATTCAAAACGTTTCTAAATGATTTTTCGATAGAAAACGGTCAATACCTATTTCTTCGTCCTTAGCAAAATCTCTAATAAGCAAGTGCTGTTAAAGGTCAGCTAATTTTTGGTGGATACTGAGTGAATATTACCCAACTGCTGCTCACATCATAATATCAGTAAATCGTAATGGTTGTTCACTTTAAATTTTAAGTTTTACATAGGCATTACTTTCTTATTTTCAACGAATCCTAGTCACTCTAGCCGACCTATCCGTAATTCCTAGCGGATCCATAATAAATAAGGCGCAAAAACGCTCACACAAAAGATCAAAGTGCTTCAGGTTGAACACACAACTGACTGCACAAACATTGTTCACCATCTTTTATGACCTGTTTCACTCTGTTGATGCCGCTCGAGTGCAATTGCCACGGACCAGGTGATACCAGCCACTTCAAAAGTTCATCAACGTAAACGAATCACAACTTCGTTGAAGCCGTTAACTACTGAAGGTTTTTTCACGCGGAAATTTCATGCGAAGATCTGCGCACTGGCCATCATATAATGACGGTTCTCTTTGTTCTACATTTCCGCGGTGGATAGGGTAGGAGGAGAGGTAGAGGAAGTTGAGGAGGATGGTAACATTGATTCTTATATCGCAGGGGCCCTAATATCTTCAACAAATTAATTACTTCAGCGGCGTAACGCGAAGCAAATTGACAATGATAACGATCGTGATTTACGTAAACGTTTTTATAGGCCATTCGCCTCAGCGAACAGTGTTTTCAATGTCATCGCATGTGTTCTTAAGCTTCTATTTGTTCGCTAACTTCAACTCATGAATGAGGAAAAGTATCGCAATAAAATTTAGCACGCTAATCGACCACATTGCAATAGCTTTCGAAGAAAATTTCAATAAGTTTCATAAATTTCTGAATCGATTTGTGATCCAACGGGGGAGAAATTTTGGCGTGGAGGTTAGATGAGGAGAATAATTGAACGCACATCGTGCAATCAAGATGTGGATTCATGTATCACCAAATGGGGCCATTATCTGGGTAGAAACGACGGATTACGATCCTCCATCGATGCCTTTGCTCTCCCCTCTCCTACTAATGATATTCTAACAATGGTACAAGTTACTAACACGATGGTTGTAGTTGCAAATTCGATCACTAATACTGATCGGAAATGATCCTTACTTTTGTCATGTAGTCGCTTTTAGTGCGGTTGCAAAATCTGACGTATGATGTGTGCTCACATGGAAGACTCTAGTATAAAGCCGTGCCAAACACAGGACCTTCACCCTTCACCCAATACGTGAAAGAACCGCAGTTTCTTTTACTTTTCTTTTCTCCTGGTACTCATGATATATAGTGTTGCAAACTACGTGCATTTAAGCGAACCGCGGGTACGGACTTCTGGTTGAGGAACACGGGGTTTCGAGAAAATAGCCGAAAAATTCTAAAAAACTAGCGCCAACAGTAAAACCGATTGTGATCTTTTAAACAGATCGTACAGTCCATCATGAGCAGCTGTTTGATATTCGGTCGAGCAGAAAGCTTTGGATGCCGCCAAATGTTTTGCACTTGGTTTACGAATATTTTCAGAAAAAAATATCATTCGGTCGAGAATACGAAAAGCGCATATCGTGCTCCTGTCTAGCTAACTTTACAACCTGTTAAAGTTTTACTCAGTTTAAGATTTCGATGATAAACTCTTCTTGCATCACTAATTCGATCTTTTGTGGATGTCCATGAATGCATTATACGAACTAACTTTTATTAACGTCTCTGCCAAGATCCACTTTTTTCTTAAAAAAAGGTCGAGGCAGCTGGAAATATTCTACTGGTAAAACAGTCAAATTGGCAGTAGCAGCCAATTCGACGTCACACAAAAACTCAATATGAGTTAATCATTCACATGCTCAGTAAAGAGAAGCCAACATTTTGTTGCATGCATCTAATCGCATTCAGTACCTTCAAGCTCGTTTCAATGGTTATTTCAAATTCACTTCGCGTTATCAGAAGAAATGAAGGCCTATCTAAATACGCCTGCCCGCTGTGTAATCGCACATAAGCGAAAATGGAGTCACATCCAGAAAGGTTCCATGGAGTCACATCCAGAAAGGCAGCTAAGTCTAGTGGTACTGGAAAGGTGCGGCATTAAATATAGTTAAGAGTGCAACAATAGTCGAGCATGGAATAAAAAAAAGCGAAGTTCACAATTAGGTATAACAAGCAACAGCAAGATGCACCCGCCTAAACAGAAGACGGAAGTTTCATAGGCGATAAAGAAAGGTAACGGTCAACGCGAATCGCCACCTACCTTACTTAGTCAAACAATAAGCTGTCACCATTACCAGCTAAGCGCAAAAGAACACGGTCAACACTATAAATAAGAATTGAAACAACAGTAACAGCACCAATACAAGTGCGAATTGACAAAATAATTACAGAAAAACCACGACGGTGAGCACACTCCATCCCCTTCCTCATCTTTCAGAGCCTCCTGGTCGACGAGATGCCTTCTTTCTGGAGGTGTTGAAATTTATCAGCCCTTCTCCCCCATTATAAGCTCCCTCGAACACACAGCTGTTTTCCAATAGGCGCCACTTTCTGAAAGTGCTGAAATTTATGGTCTTTTCGGCTACAAGTGCGCATCCGCCAGAGGGTTGTAAGTAATGCATAGATAATTCTTTGACATGGCATACGAAATTCCGCATTCGTATTCTTGACAAAGTAATCGCAGGAGTGACTGCCAAGTAAAGAAGGAAACTTCTGTACTGCAAAATGAAACAATCGACCTACTGTTTCTCAAATGATCAAAGGCGTACAATATTTATGTTCTTTTCCATATGTTTCTTTCAGCGATCTTTGATTCTTATCCTGTTCTTAACCTCATTAGACATGAAACTTTTGGATCCGCTTCTCTCAGTAGATTTTTATAATAACTGAATGCCAAGCCATCACATGCTCACCAGCCCACTCCCACGGAAACGAACGGCGACGAAACATAATTTAAGAAACAAAACGAAAATACGAAAAGCTGAAAGAGAAGCTTATACTGTTGAGGAGAAAAATGTGCCATAAGAACGAACAAATGAGAACAGCAAAATAACAACAAACAGATAAAAGCAGTTGTAGCGATTTTTCAATCACCACGATAAAACTTCTGCACTAATACTGCAAATTATGTTCGGGATTTCGTTTTTCCTTTTTCTTTTTGCAAAGCTGTCCCCAGTAATGCAAAATGGTGCACTTCGTCCGTGAATTTTTTTCAATCCACGGGTCTCGAAGAAACTTCCAGGCGAAATGCCAAGCAATAGATCACTGAAGAGTCATGATATCGTTGGCTGACGATCCTGCGATTGTGTGCGCAAACAAAGAAGGTGTTAAACGATTGAGATAGTTCGCGCATTCGAACGGGAGTGTTTTTAGTTCACCGATTTGCATAAAACATACAAAACTTTATTCCGTGCCCTCAGCATCGCTGTTCACTTACAGGTAAAGGTATTCATAATTCACGAACTCCTGAGACACCGTTTTAACTCCGTTGCAATATGAACTTCATACTATTCCTCAACGAAGCAACTGTCAGCTTTACCCGATCGTTTGCATAGACGGATATTTGGATTTCAGTTTCTCATAGAGCGTATGAACATCATTTGATTCTCTTAGTTTGCGTATTACCACCAACGAAACGACAACCGTATTGCCACACGCGATTATGAAGAATATCGCAGAAAGTGCAACCACCTGAAAAAACAAATGAAAAAGACAGCACTAAAACTACTAGTTTGGCGTATGAATTCGATGCCGGCTTCGAGCTTGACTGAGCTCCAGGTCAACAACTTTCGCTTAAGTAGTCGTTTTATAAACATGTTTAAATAACAATTAATAAACTACAATATTTGGATGATTTCCGTCTACTACTGACGATTTTGTTTTTAGATTGATGTTCCGATTTTGAACTAACAAATCATGACGGCATTCTAGTAGTCTTTGAAATTTCGGCAGCTACTTAGAGGCAAAAATCAAAAAACTATTGCCATAAGTTGACAGCCGCTGAAATTAAGCAAATTTATAGCTTTGTATG
>JPKZ01000233.1:121808-139739 GCA_000803305.1 Toxocara canis | reverse complement strand
AGTCGAGTCGTCCGTGAATACAATTTACAAAAGCAATATGCATCCTTCACGTACGCGCCAGTGAACACCAGGCACCAGCGTAACTTCCGTTCCGTTCTGTGCCATAGATAAACGCATCTACATTCCTAACAATTTTCTTTACGGTGACACAAACGACACCATCATGCCATCTCCATATCTGCTAATCATTAATTAATCTTTCCGGGCAAGTGAAGCGAAAACTATGGACCTAATTTTGTTTTTGCGTGAACACTGTACTTTACGGTACAGCATGAAAAGCAATAGTATATATAGGTATGGTGATATCGGTGTTCAAAGCCTTTTGGCACTTTTATACGAGTGTCAGCCGCACAACACTTGCAACAATTATATGAAGCTGTGCTTTGATAGTAGTCGATTTCATGAAATCCTGAAATTTGCGCTTGAAATTTTGTGCTCACCCACCCGTCGGAACGAATGAAGCAGAGGGGTTACCCACCTTCATCTTAACGATATGGGGATGAGAAGGGATTTAACGTTATACCCTCAACTCCCTGCGTACGACCCCTTCCTCAAAACCCCTCCTCCCGATCATAGTCGTAATTATACTTTAAATTTAGCATACATTTACAAATGAATTTAAACTTATAGTTCATGGAAAATAGGTACGGAACACTCATGACTAAATAACATTCTAAGCAATAATTCCATACATCATAATCCCCATGATGCTTAAGCAAGGAAATAAGAATTTGTTTACATACTCGTTTGTTCCAATTTGTCGACGCTTTCTCTCATATACAATTCGTAACAAAAAATTGTGTTACGATTGCAGAAATGTTTGCATTGAAGGAACTATCAAAACAAATAAATTTGACGCATTAATTGCGATATTTTATAATCTTTCCTTATCGTTTCGCTATGTGTTTGTCACACTAAGTAGGCAGGCAGCAATTACATGTCTTTCAACCGGTATGCCCTCGATGTATAACACATTCACTATTCGCAGTCGACAACTAGCATCGAAAAAAACAAATACGAAAACTCTTTTATCTTTTTAAAACGTCACAATCTGTATTTGAATGGTCCCATCGTATTTGTGAGAAAACAAATGAAACTGTAAATGAGTAAAATTTTAAACCAATGATACATTTGCATATAAAATTATGCTTTTGCTCGGCGTATACTATTTAAACATGTTTCTTGTTTCCGAATGCCTCATAGTTAGTCGATACACTAATTGTACAAGATAGGCTACTGTTTAGCATGTAACTTATCGAACATCGATAGAAAATATGCAAAAGAGATGTGCTTTTTTGTCATTTCCGATCTGACATACACGATAATTTCTTGACCTTTAAAAAGGTATGATTCTCTTTAGGATAAGTGACTTGAGGCATACATGATATCTAACGGATTTCGAGACTCTAGCTTCACTGGTTTACAAGTTGAAACTACCGGACAGACAGACATATCCACATAAACATTTTTATGAAAATACATGAAGTCACTTCAAACCAAACCTAGCAGTCGAATAAAAAAAGTGATCGAAACGGCTGCAAACATCGAGCGTTCTACTCGAAAAAAAAAAGAAAGAAAACAACCCATTCTCCGAGAATAATATCACTAATTTACGCAAAATAAGTTAATGACTGAATACGATTCGCAGACGTATACGCAGAGATGATAAAAGCAGGGCTGGACAGCACACTCGATAACATAAATAAACCGTTACGGAAGGTCGGTGAAAGGAGATCATGAAAATGGCACACTGATAAATAACGCATTGCATGCCTTCCGTTTTTTCTAATGAACATAGACTGTTATCTGAATGGTTTAATAGCTGCTTCATTACTTTTTAATGGTTACCGTATTTTATATGGCACATACGCATGTACAAAACAAATGGCACTTGTTACGGTAATGTGAATACTTTGTAATGTTTCCTCGTTCAAAATCGAATTTTTATACAAAGCGAATAACTCTAAAAAGTAAGGTTGCAGTCGCAAACGTTTAAGTAGTCTTGGACGGAAAAACTCGCAAATTCACAAACGACTGTAGTTCCGTATCGTTTCAGGCAACTGAACGTACTTACTTCGGTTGATGGAGAGTTTCTTATTGCGCAACCAGTAAGTTAATCGCCAAGATTGACATAAAATCTTTGTTATTTGCCGATTTCACAATAGTTTCCTTCATGCATGTATATTGTGCAACTTGTGAGTTATTTCGTTAATCTGTGCACTTTAATTATAAGCATCTTCCTTTAAGACTGGCGAGAATCGTAAATCAATAAAGTGATAACGGATATCAGTACAATACTCACCCGTATGCGACATTCTAGGCACTACAGCTTCATCTCAATTTGTGACTGGCTCCCATCAAACAACCGATCACCTTATCCCGTGTTCTAACTGAACGAAAACTCTCTATAGCACGGCGACTTCATTACAGTGGTACATTTATATTTTCCTCGTAAGCTGTTTCATCGCACTTTAGGAAGCATGCTTTCTTACCTCGTCTAAAAAACATCACAGCCACATCTATTTATTCCGATCAGGTGAAGCACGCGAACATACTCGACCCAAAATAATAAGGACCTAAAGGTATGGGTGAACTCGAAAAATGTAAAAGAAAAGGACGTTTAGTCCAGTTCTCCTTATGAAGGTGCTACCTGTTTAAAGACGAATGCTGGGAACGAAAGGGACCTCCGTAACATGGCCGGTGGGACAGAAATGGAGGCGACAGCTCTGAATGAACGCGGATATCATGCACTGATCCAATATATACGACTGCGAATGGACCTGACCCTTCACATGGACCCTTCCACCCTCCCTTCGAGAGTATGCCGCAAGATTAGTTCAAAGAACGACAACAAGATTGCATCTGCGCATAAACACCAACTGTTTGTGTGGAGCTTTCTATGTGCAACAGTGCCACGCCCGCAACGCGTGGCTCACGCCCCTCTGCAATAAGGCTACGTCATTCACGCGAATGTCACGTGAATATACCGCCAGAAAACATTCAGATCGCCCCCATAAGTTACCCAAACTGCAGCGATCGCTGCTATGCTGTCAACCTTATCTTGAATGTGCGTGCTCGAAGGTCCACATGATCGTTTGTTCTTCGACCTCTGCCCCCTCCACATTTTGATATCCAAAAACAAAAATTATAATGAATTTATATTTGCAAATTTGTCGGGTCCATTGACTTCGGATATGTCCCAAAATAACGATCGGGTATTTTCGATATTCACTTGCTTCGTTGGTTCAAGTATCTGTTGCATTATCTGATATAGCTCCACATATATTACTCGCATACTCGTGGAAAAGCTTATTGTAAATAACGATAAACGGATTACTCAACGCACATAAAACGGACCGAACAACTGGAAGGAAATTGAAGTCCAAAGAATAGTTAATACGTCTCATGCATATAATATGCTATGCAATGTTATTAGAACATACATACATACATAGAATATATATGCATATACATAAAAAACCTAGTAAACCAAAGACATGCCCGAATGCCCCACCCAAATAACAGACCAATTTCATTCACAAAAGAAACCCGATGTTTCCCCGGATGACTACTTTGATAGGAAATAAGATTTCACGTCATACTAGGAGTTGCGCCTCAAGAAAATGACCTAGTACCTTCGAAAATCAATGATGTAAATGGAAACTGAATTTTAAAAAAAATGGAAATTCGATAAAAACCATCTTCGTTACAACTGGTTAGCTGTCTTATCATCATTAACACACTACAGCCTACAATAATTTTTACTTCACAACAATACCGAACTGAGCTCGATATAATCGCATAATAAATATTTATTTAGATGAAAAATCGCCTTAACAACATTTCTAAATTTAAAAAGAAAAAGGCAAATTTGTGCAAGAGATTTCAAAATCATTATGTGAGGTACGACTAACACGTTCAGTAACGAACAATGAGAAAAAAAATAAAGCTATAAATGGAAAGAACGTTAAAAGTTCAAATTTTTAAAAAAACGTTCTCGTTAAATTCGATTGCACGACCGAATATGAACTCATCTCTGCCCACTCGAACTGTACAGCTCTCTAATCCTCCCTGCCTTCTTACCCTATTCATTAGGCAATACCATAGAAATGTTCAATAGCTTCAATAACATCGTTCTTCTTCGCAGACGCTTTCACGGCGATACCTACCTCTGCTGCTTTTACCTTCAGCTGTGCGACTGTCAACGATTTTAACTGCAACGAAAGTAATCCTGTCAATGTACAACACTAACAAATGCTCAAAAAGCACTTAGTAAGTAACATTCACGTTCTTTTTCGCTCTCAAATGCGCACAACGCATAGCGCTGGTTATGCTTGCCCATCGTGGCGCTGTTCGGCGTTCGCCTTAATTACTCTCCCGCGCCGTTTCGGATATGTCATTGACTACTTCTTGGCCACCATCGAGGCAACGTTATTCGAAGCCTACCGTTTGACGCAGCTGCCAAACTCGTTTATTGTTGAATGAGGTTAAACGCTGAATGAACAAAACAGCACATGCTTCTGTTTACTTAACGTAAAAGTTCCCTCTTTTAAATTAATATTTAATATTTGTCGCCTGCAATCGACAGGGTTGTTATTATGTCAGCCAAATACAGCAAATGAGCACCTCATATTGGCTAACCTGTACCCAATCTACCATGTCGGCAGTCCGTAAATCAACTGTATCAAAACAAGCGAAAACACAGTAAGCAAAAGAAAAACTGCAGTATGACGACAGCACAGAACAACCCAGAATAAGCCAAACTCGTTTTGCTTACTTTTTTCAAGTTGTCATGATTTAGCCAACATTTTCTTCGAGAGTTTTTACCGAAGGATTTTTCAAGGTTCAAAGATCTGTTCATACTCATTGCTGATGCAACAAATACCAGCACCGCAAGAAATGGTCACAGAACTCTATTCGATCGTTCACACAGATAGCAGATAGCGGAGATCACATTTAGGAGCCTGCTTGTTGATTGCTTTAGCGGAAGACTATAAAATTTTGAATCGGCTGTTTTAAATGCTGATTATTAACTCTTTTTATCAGATAACGTAACCATCTTATCTCGTCGTGAAGGAATGCGCAACATTATTTCCTTCTCTGCTTGCCACAAAGCGCCGAAAACAATAACTCTGCAGCTTCTACCACTCAGCATATCTTCATCATTACCTTACAAAGCTAGCACTAGATATTAGCATACGATATACTAGAAGGTAATGTCATACAATAATAGCACACCTGTTGGTTATTGGCCAGTTGCTCAAGACTCATTTCATCATATTTCATTTTCTTCCCTTTGACAGCCTCTTTTTCTGCAAGAAGAATCCGATCAGCATACAATACTAACATTAAGAAATTTCAATTCACATTCAACCACGTTACATGCTCAATGCCACAATTTGCGTCTTTATCTAGAGTCAAATTTAAATATTTTGATCCGCCTTTCCTATTGTACTTCACGATCGCTTCGTTTGAGTTCGGCACGTTAAGCGCAAATGACAGAAAATGCAATTTGTGTCAAGTGAACTCTAGTCGCGCATTTGCAAACATATACTGCTTCATTATCGTTCTGAACGTTCGAAAAGTTTGACGCAAACATTTGCCGTCTCTGAACTCAGCTCAGACCTCTAAATGGCGCGTCAAAACAGTATTTTATCATCAAGCTCACTTTTCCTCACGTCGGCTTATAGCAGTCAGCCGACATTTCCCTCCACCTGCATTTTTCTCGACCTTCACGTTTTTCCCTAACTCTACGCAAATCTTCGGGGATTATGCGTGGGACCCTCATCCCCATGCAAAACGTACTCATTGACTGGCACAACTTGCCTTCGAAATCCAACGAACTTATAACAGTGATATTCCAATTAGCTTTATCATATTTGTATCGCAACATTCCTGTTTATATGGAATCATCTAACATAATGCCAATCATCAATAATACACGAATCCATCGCAATCAATACAAACTCGATCATCAACCGCTGGAACGTATTATTACCAATACAGTAATCAGCCAAACTTTTAACGATACCCTCACTTCATTAACAAGGAAGAAAAAGTGTGTCAATGCTCCTTTGGACTGTAACGGCGAAAAGAATACCGGAATGAAATTTGCTGCTTGAAGTGCTATCGGCTTTCCGTCCTTTAGACGTTTTCTTTGCTTCTGGATTATAGTCGTCCGGCAAGGTAATGGAGCGGAATTCGTCTAACTCCTTCCTGACTCTTTTCGTGAACGCCTCGTGCGCAAAATATGGCTCTAAATATGCGAACACGTTGGCGATTCTAAAACGATTCTCATCGTGAAGCAATGCCCCAAACATATTTCCCGTCCCCAGGAACGTTCCGAAACACTGCTTTCTAGCAATCCTTTCTCCACATTACCCCTCCTCCCTTTCCCCTCCCAAAACAAATTACTCCAGCTCACAACGAAAACACTATTTATCTCGCACTTTCTATCTTTACCTAACTGTCAATTCCCTAATCCAAAAATTCTTTAGCTCTTATTGCTTGAAGTAGGCGTTCAAACATCACATCAATCCGCTCGATCTCTACAAATAAAATAGGTCAGCTAGCAAGAATTTATTTGGACTCCACCTTCTCATTCATTAAAGAATGTTATTTTAAAAAAACAAAACAAAACAAAACCAAAAAACAAAGTGCTGAAAAATTTCGAAAATTTTTGCCAGAAAATGGTGCCTTTTGCGCACCATTCAAACTCAATCCGATTCACTTTTTTTTCCAAAGCCCACCTCGAAAGTCTTGCATGTACAACTCAATCATTTTTTAGTTCTAATTAAAAAGACGAATTCTTACGAATCTGATCTTCAACTTGAGGCACCTCATCCAGATCCAAAGCCATTGCTTCGATTACCTTATAGTGTTTTTGAATGACTGAAACATAGCAAAACAGTCATAATGTTACTTCGCGAAACGTACTTCTTACGTCTTAATTAAAATGAGCTTCTAATAAGCGAACAATTTCAACAGGATATGACCTTAAACAAACTGTAATTGGGAATGGAACTTTTCGTGATGTGAACTTTGACCTTATCGCTCATTTCACCGTTGCAGCGAGTTACGCTACAGTATGCCGTTTCTGATAGTTGTCATCCACTCTTATCTTTGAGTGCACTAAATGGCACTCTTCTAGTTTTACGCGTCTTATCTCATCGCATGCTTTTAGATGACCAGAAGCAAATGAGATGGAAATACGACTGATATAAGAAAAATCAAGCAAATGAGTTTATATAAAATAGCCCTCTAGTTAGAAAAAAAAACGTGATAGCAACCTGAAATGTAAAAACTTATGTAGCATAGACAGCATAGCAATATCTGATAGAAGTTTGCTGACACGTGCTCGCTAAGCACTGTGAACATATAAGAGAGCTACAATCTTCTACGCACCTGGACTACATATTTCAATGAATTGCGCCAAAACAAACCCTGCCATATCAACCATCATTTTCACCGACGCAGGCGAGAGTAGAACAGTTGCCCAATTTAAACAAAACGATTGAATATGCAAGCAGATTACCGTTCAACTCACCAGGATTGGAAAATTTTTCAGGGAAGTAATTGAGAGTCAGCTTACGAATCACATTTCTTGCAGCCTCGACTTGTTCTTCATTGGCTGAAAATAAATCACTACGTACAAATTCACTAGTTGTTTCTTCAACCTCTGCAAAGTCGCTCTCATTTTCGAAGCTCTCTTCGAAAACCTTCTAACCAGTGATTACTGCAAACATCTGATATTCAAGGTGAACTGACCGGAGGGAATTTTCGGAGTCTCCGGCCTTTATGAAAGGGTTGAGAGGGATGGAGAGGAAAACTGAACGGAAAATTTAAACAAAAATGCTTCGAGCACTGTAAAGCGCCCACGATTCCATCACAAGTTTGTACTACGGTAAAGCAGTCAGCTCTCCAAAATAATGGCGCAGAAAGCAAGGCACATATTAGATGATTCTTGCAGCCAGCATGACCCATTACTCGATTCAAGAGAACGAATCGATTTTTCCTTTCCACAAACCGAGGGCGATTCACAATGAGATTCCATAAATAGACATCGATCCTTTGTGGGACGATTACGAAGATGCTGCTGATCTCTCCTCTCTTCTACAGGAGAGATGACAAATCGATATGCCGCTGAATTGTAAGTAACTCTCAAATAACAACGATGGCTGTGATTTCATTCGCATTAATCGTCTACCACCTAGCACCGAAAACCCCACCGCAGAGGTGCACTTAATTCGACGTGGAAATTGAACTTTGGGAGAGGGAGAGAGTGGATGGTGAGGAAGAGGCAGCGGAAGAGGTGGAAAATCGGGGTGGAAGAGGGGGAATAAGGTGCGAAATGGCGGGTCTGTGATGGAATGCAGTGGAGTAGATTCGAATTTGATAGGAATATGTATGTATGAGTGCCCCCAACGCAGAGGAGAAGCTCAATTTTAAAGGGCCGGAAGGGGTGGGGTGGTGTGGGGAGGGGGGAGAGTACCTAAACTTGACAGTTTACGGCAACCTAAAATCAACTTTTGCAACATGAGTCATTCGAGCTTTCCTACGCTGTTTCTCTCTGCTTACAATTTCTTTTAACTTTCATCAGCGCTTCCTCGCTCTCTCATTGCCTCGACTTTCAATCCGGAGTTAAATGAACAGCAAAAACGATTCATGAAGTTCAACCGACATTTTGGCCAATCGCCGTCAGGATGTGACATCTGCTCCGACAGATCGCGTTTGTCCTCCAGAAACGGCATATAAACGAGGTGGAATCCTGGATATCGGAACTTTTCATTCGCCTTCGACTATAACAATATGTCGCTGATCACCATTTGCGACTGTTCATTTAGAAAAAAAACATTTGTTACTGCATACTACTGTGAGAAAGACTTCCGGCCTCTTCATTAGAAGTTACAGGAGAAAAACGGGAGTCGCTGCAATTTCCCTTCGATTGATATCCATTCGCAGCTTAATATTTTAAGTGAAGATGAATACTAAAAGTAAAAGAAAAATAATCAACAGTTCACCAACCCTCTGTGCTGCAGACCGGAACCTGGGGACCAATGAAATTAGCCTTGTTCAACATGAACAACGTGACATCGCCAAGCGATTCCTTACTTAAAACGCCCATCCAACTTGTCAAAGCCTTCTTCAGTAAGTTGTCTCATCTATAATCACTACTTCTTCAATAAAAAAAATTACAATCAAATATTTCCCTAATTATCGTTTGCTATCGGCTATTGGCATCCTCCATTATTTAAACGACAAGCTTTGCAAACAAAGCCGATCAGATCAAAGGGGTGCAAACAATACCAAAATAATAATCGTTACAAAAGAGCATAAAAATAAAGTTGATTCGAACCTTTGAATCATCTTTGCGTTCAGCCGCAGACTGCGGTACGAGTGCGACCAATTTGGGAGGAGTGTTTTCCTTTTGTGTGTATCGACAAATGATAATTTTCTTTCTGCTCTCACATACTTCCAGAAGAGCTCGATAAAGACGCGTTGAGCCCAGCGTTTGCTGAACAGCATCAACAAAAATCATCAACAAGAAAATCAATAAACTATAAATAAAACATTAACCGCATTCATATACTGTACACTCATTTCGATACCGAAACTACAGATCTGAAGTGTTTCCTGACATCCATTCAACTTCCTGCTAAACGATTATCGATATATGATTAATGGGTCGCGCATGAGAGGGGAAAGTAAGCGATCATACTAATTATGCGTTCAGGGATAACTATTTAGAAACAACGCTTGTCGCCAAAAAAGCAACGGTTTTTAAAAAAAAATATCTGAATGCCGCAACAGCAAGAAAATTTGTTAGTGAAAAGCCTTTGCAACTTACCGTTTCGAGTGGATACACATACTGTGAGCTCCTGACATGATGAGAGAGTTTCAGTGCCGAAATAGGCTTAAAGCCCAGTAAGACAAGTCCTAAAACAAACAGCTAATGATAAAACAGGATAATATCACGACTTCATTAAATGTGCTTCGTTTTCATTTATTAGAGCCGTAGAAGCGCTCACAACTGCCGATATATCCATACCAAGAGAATGAGATCAAAACTGTAATCTAAATTTCCAGTCATTTGAGTTTGGATAGTTCTGAAAACTCTGCGCGGACGCCGAAACTTTCAGCAGTCGGCGTTCCGTTGATTTCGGTCTCCTGCTCCGCTGCAATTTGGCATTCGACGGTTCGGCGGATTCGAATTTTCAGATTCTGCGCGAGGCCTGCGAGCATTTCCCGATTTTTAATGGCATTAGTGCCCCGCATCCGCGTTAACCGAAGAAGACTGAGACAGCGGCCAAATAAAAGAAAAAGATGGCGCATTATTATTCCGAAGAGAGCAGTGCAATGTACTACACTAGTGTGCTGTACAATGAAAAGTAATCCATTATCACTGTATGTGACGTTGGCAAGATCCTACAGAGCATAATAAGTCAAGCAAACTTCAGGCTGCACATGCACAACACATAAAAACCGCGTTAAATCGTCATCATATATGGCGCTCACTACTACCCTTCGCAAATATCACCCGCATTAAGCCTTGCAGCATATCATATCCCTCGTCATGCGCAGGCAGTAATGTACAACAAGTCATATCGCATAGAGAGGGTGGTTCATTACATTCCCTACAAATACCATAAACTGACCTGGCGGTGTGAGCCTGCGTAACTTTTCGATTTCCTCAGCAGTCATATTCACCCTCGCACCTCCAACCTCCTGATGTCGAGTTATTTCTTTATCGAACAAAGGCATTTCTTCGCCTGTCTGCAATTCAACAATACTACAACGAAATTTATATGAACTCTATTTACAAAAACTATAGGACCGCTCAACAGAAAGTTTATACATCCAGTCCATGCCACGTTAGATTCTATCCGATTCTCATGGCACGGTTGCCTCGCCTCGTCCTTTTCTAATCTTACCGAAAGCTTTGCTTCGTATTAAAAGCTAAGACAACAGCTTTGCATCACAAGATCTTTGCAAGCTTGAAGTACGCAATGCACTCCGTTGCATACTCCACCTTTTTAAATTTATATCAGCAAAGACGCTGATTATGCACTCCAGTCAAAGAGCATAACAACTCATCTAATGAAAACGCACTTTTTTATTCGTATAGATGAACGATCGCTGTACAATTTCGTTTCTTTCGGCGTCCAATGCAATTGGTCTTGGCATTTTTTCAGATCGTATTAGTGAATATCTGAATGAATTGCGTGAGTGTTAAAATCGCAGTGATAAAGTAACATTATTCTTGTCTTCACTATCACTTGAACATATCTAAACCCTGAATTACGCTTTATTATTTATGGCACAATATGAACTTCCTTAGTAAGACTATCCGAAAGGAAGGCTACCGTAGGCGAAAAATCTGCGCGTTCGAAGGCAAGAAAGATTTTTGATTTGTCATCCTATTCAACACTGCTTATTACCTTCATGTATGCATACATAACAGTGAGCTGACTGTAAATGTGAGGTATTTGAATATCTGAGGTGGTGACCACACAGAGAAACCAGGAAAACCAAATGTAACAAACGAAGTCATTATTCCAACGATTCTTCCAATTATAATCCAGTCCCTTCAACAGACCCTGCTGAAAATCCAATTCTCGCTTCAATTTGATCACTACTTCAAAGGCAGCCAACTATTAACGCTTTTCTTGTAATAATCATCAAGCTACCATAAACGCCAAACTGTTTGATTTTTTACAATCCACAAACCACCTGTCACCGTGATTTTCTTTCACAATCGATCCCATTTTTGAAGACGGATGTCCACACGAAGCCCTAGTCAAACAATCTCTCTCTCTCAAATTTATTCCCTCACCCTATCCTATAGATAACTTTATGCAAAATCTTATTCGCCTCTAATTCAATCCCTTTTCTCCTTAAAGACTATTCTGTGCAAGTCTCTCCTCTGCCAGAAATAGATTTCCTTCTCTGGCAGCTGTAATGCAAAATCCATTCCCAAGATTTGAAATCAAGAATACGCTACATCAACGATTTCAGCCAGATGAATGAGCGAACTACCCTACAGCTTTCGCTCCGCAGTTACGAATGTCAAAAGATTAGAGACATTATAACTCACAAATCATAATCGCAGAATAAGAAACAAGAGCATATTTATGTCTTTGACAATGGAGCATCCAAAAATGCTTTGCATCAAAAACTGGAAGTTTTTTGGAAAATTCTTGCGTCCTAATTTAAAAATATCTAGAAACCCAGCCCAGTATTTTTTACTGAAATTAATTTTAAAATGCGAAGAGATAATGAAATATGGGTATCAGATACGCAAATTTTAGATGGCGATATGAAGGCCAGAATTTCTAAAGCGACTAATAAAAATCAAATTTTTGAAATACGGCGCACGAAATTAATTAGAAACTTTTCAAATAAGGTGAACCGAACGTGCTGGAAATATTTAAAAAGCACATTGCAACAGCTTTCCTGATGCGCTTCATCACTCGCTTAACATGCTGGGAGAAACAAAAGAAAGTTTTCGAAATGAGGCGAGCGAGCGAGTAAGATTTCTGGATCAGCCAAACTAAAGGAGGCGATTTTTTAAAATGTTCCGATTCAGCAACTGCTTCCTGTTCGCTGATTCTACACCCCCTCCCCTATTGGTAAACTTTTGATATATGTTGGAATGTCCCGGCAGTAACTCCGCATCAACCAAAAGCCCCAAGCCAGTATCACTGTCCGGGCTTTCATAGCTGCGCATCGCTATACGGGCATTGGCAGCCGCATTCGGTGATTAAACGCTACCGAAAACAATTTCTGATGAATTTGCGGCATGCTTTCGCTGGCACCAAGCTAATAAAAATTCTCCGCCGTAGCCTTCGCTTACCACCAAAAAAAAGAAAATCTTTTCATGGAGGCCAACTACTAATGCTCCCAAGGAAACGGCTACAGATCCCAGGTGCCCATCCCCCAAAAACGAATCCTGAGGTTTGTCGTTCACTATGCACCATCGGTAATTAAACAACCTACACATATTATATGGCTAACGATGAATCAACCAATTAAAGCGACCGCAACAAACGAAGCAACTGAAATGACTAAAAACGAACATGCCCACAGATAGTTTGACATCGCTGCTGAGAGAGAAATCGATGCTCGAGATATTCCTTCTTGCGTACTGCTTCCGTGGAATACTGAAATCAAATTGTTCTCTTTTACTCAAATATGTGCCCTGTCGACCATACTACGTACGAGGACGAAGTGTGATAAATTTCATAGATGCGTGCATGCGCCCAAGCTCTCCCACCTCTGCTCATTTGGCTACTCGAACAGTGGTGCGCTCGATTCATCACCGGGCTGTAAAAATATTTCCTACAGGAAAAACTACTTACGTAACCGGAAAACTTTAAGTGGATAAACTTGCTGAACAGAATAATATTTCCACCAATTTGGCATGCATCATTGCGTTACTGCCAAAAAATCTTACAAAAATCATGAACATTATGTACAGAAAAAAAAAACAAAACAATAATGAGAGAAAGGAATCCCACTTTGAAAGGGATGAAGAAAAAAAGAATTTAAATTAAAAAGATCGTCAAACAACCATTAGTTATTTCGAAAAAATGGCGAGTATCTAGGGGTTTGAAAGCTTGTCAACTGCCGCATTCGGATGCATGCAAATTTCAGATTATGACTCTACTGAAGCATTCTACAAGACTGAGATAAAGGACGACAGATAACGGAATCGCCTAATTCTCAAGTAGCGACTACCGATCCCAAGCAATTATTCATCCCCGTAATTAGTCTCGCGAACATTCGCAACAGTTTCAAAAACTAACTCTTCTTCGAGCTCGGCGATATTATCGCAATGTTTCCTCACATCCGGATCCAGTTGCTCCTGAAATAATGCGATCCTTCGCAAATTCATGTTTATTCTTATTTTTTGATAAAACTGCTTGTATGGCAGCGTACAAGCCTACAAAAAGTATAAAAGGTCCAAAAAGTATAAACTATGGAATTTTTATTTAAGCAAATGTGGTATATCCATCATGAATACTGCAGGCGATATTTTTGTTCAGATATAAACTTGTCATATTCAACACTACTATTTTTTCTAACAAGGTAACTTCAGCCGACAACTACAATGAAACCAAACCTCTAAGGACTAACGCCTTCGTTAAAAAAAAAAAGAAACGAATATTTTTCTAAATAAACTCACCAATGAGTTAAACTCAAAGCCGAATTCCTCATCTTCTGACAACAGTGGGAAAATAGCGAACTCAGCTCCATGCTTACGAAGATCATCGGCGTTTTTCGCCGCACCAACCATGTGCTGTTTACTCGAGCCGAATGGATTGCTTTCATTTGTAAACAAATATACAACTCTCTTTTGGAATGTCGGACTGCAATGAAAAGCAGCAGAAAATAAGTTCTACAAATTATTCTTTGTGAACATCACTTACGCATTCTCTTGCAAATGCTGAACGACTTTCTAAATGAGGAACGAATAATTAAGTACAAATGGAATCCATAAAAATTAGCAAAACCTATCACACAGAGGCATGTTTTTGAGCTAAACTGATTCAAAAAGTGGAACCGAAACTCCAACAACGTTAAGGATTTCACAATAGAAAAAAAAGCCAGAATTTTGGCCACATTTCGATGACTGGTGGAAACTTCTGAAATTTCGAATTGAGAACAGAGAAAATAGTGGAAACCCCAGGAAACTATAAGCGAAATTTTGACGCAGTCTTTGCATATCCCTTAAACTCTCAAGCCAAATTTACCTAAAAATGTCCTGCTTTCGTAAAATAATTACAACAGCTATTCAATGCAAAATTTCGCAATCACTCCGGAGAAATAAAATTAGCTAATCAAGCAGACTAGAGTATTTTAATGCAGATTTCTTCTTTCCAAGCGATACAAATATTAACGATGCTAAAGCCCTGACGTTGCTCGAAGCATTTCCGCCTATATCTTCAAAAACTAAGCACATACATATGCAAGTATATAGTCAGTGTTTAGCAAGAAACTAAATAAATTATTCACTTAATATACAAATGCTACTTCTAAGTACAATGCGATATCTACAATGCGATATTTAAGTACAATGCGATATCTATAACTGCAAGTCACGTAGCAAAAACTCACAACAATGAAAATACAGAATCAACATTTCACACACTAATTATAATAGAACATATCCGTTCAGATAGATAAAAATAAGACATACGTATGCGTTGTTACTCGTTTGATACATAAGAAGAGCACTTCGCTATAATCACATTTTCCATGCCCACCGCATATTTGCGTGAATGTCGACAAAAGATCATCTGCAGTTAAAAAAAAAAAATGAAAAACGTAAAAGAAGAGAAGAATTCGAAACGTTATTCGAACAACGTAAATAGCTAACTCATAAACCGGCACACAACCAAAATTTCCGTTAAAAAAAAGAGAGGAATGTTACAAGACATTTTTACATAAATGACCGCTATAATGACTATAAATGAGTAACCCCCCATTGTGAATGCTCCACTGATGCCGCCATTTTACTCTCAAAATTAGTTACTCCATTGCCACGAACCTATTATTTCCAACACAAACAACAGCCTGGTGAAAACAAAAAAGTTGATAAAATATCGTTTACAATCGGCAATGAATCACACACACTAACTTCGCAAAAATTTTTTAAGTGAATATTCTCCGATCTCTCAAGTAGAGACAGAAGAGTCGATATTGATAACGATAATGGTGAAATAAGCAAACAGTGAGCTTAAAACAAAGCATCAGAACTAACCAGACTTAAGCAAACTGTCAACTTGTTTTACTCGCTCTGCGTTGACTAGATCGACATCTTGCCATACAACCACATTGTCGACGTTATGTGAACCGTTAGTCTCAAAAAAAAAAAAACAGTATCAAAAACTCTCTCATTGGCTCCTCCATTGATAAAGGCGTTTCGATGATCAATTCGATGTCATGTACGACAACGGTACTTTAATCTGTTGTTGTTCAATCCTCCTCTATCAACCATTCTCCACTCAGTCTTTCTAATTTCTTATGATACTTCAACAAGACATTTGCCAGCCATATTCAAAGTGCGGTCGGTTCGCAATCGTCGACACTGGCAAAGCACCAAAATGTTCCACAAATTTGAATAAACACTACACAGGCTCCTTCCTTTCAACAAAACGGTCACGGACTCCTACTGCGTAAAAGGAACACGCACCGAAATGATGGCGAATTAGGTTAGCAAGAAATTTGTCAAGACGATCTCCATACGTATATCTTGCGTATTCAAAAGGGGTAAATGTTTTGGTGACATTAAACAAGGAATGGGTATAGCTATTTCAAATGAAAAGTGCATTGCAACCTAATAACATGTACAGGAACCTCAAATGAGAAATTGAATCATTAAAAAAATATACGTACGGTATTGCAGTAAACGTGAGGAAGTCAAGTACCATATAATATAGCTTGTACAAGAGAGCACAAATAATTGTTACTACTTTTCCACAAAAGCATAAATGCCATTTTGAGCGAGAAAAATGATACCAATTAATACCAACGCGGGAGAGGGGGTGGGGTGGGGTACGCTACCAGTGGCACTTAGTTCATATCGTATCTTTTTTTTACTAATAAAATGTCACACACAGAATTTTTCTGAAAATAAAAACAATAAGGCTACCGCACGAGGAGTACATTTCGATATCACAGATCACCGTAAAACCAGGCAATCAATTTACCGTATTGATGAACATTATCGCCGTGTATTCTCCACTGGATGATGTAACAGCTTTATTGACCAGCTGTAAGCGTATAATCTGAAAATTTTACCATTAACGCCATATACAAGTATCATGGTCACAAAGACGCGCCGAAAGGGGATCGCATAAACAATGGAATAAATATACCGGAATAATATACCGAACGACCAAATAAAATATACCAAAAAAAAGTGAACAATTTCTTTCTCCACCGATAACTGCCAAGATAAACCTTGGCTTAAAATGGCACAAGGTACCGACTGGTCCTAAACGCTCTCCATACAAATCGAAAAAACACAACCTTGTATGAGTAAAGCATACTTGGAAAACATAGGGGTGTCAAACATCAGACAGCAAAAAGCTGTTCGAATTTGAGAGAAGGGATGAAGGAGCGGAGGGCGGTGAGGAGGAGGTGTGGGTGGGGAAGGGTACGTTCATGCCCGATCAGAGTGCCTTTTAGCTATAACTTCTTTCAGAGAATAAAAAAAAAAAAAAAGAAACGAGTTCATTATGGAAACCAATTAATGCTGCGAAACACTGTCAGTGAATGGCCACTGCTTGCCAAACGATTGCACATGAAAGACAAACACCCTCAAACCCGCCAACGAGAGAAAAAGCAGAATTTCGCAGTATTAGAAGTTTGGCATTATGTGAGGATAAACAACGGGGGAAAGAAAAAAACAAGTTTGGAGGGATACGCACAAAATTAAACAGCCCGAAAACTGAACACACGATTATACTACCTTTGATGTAAACCACAAAAAGTTAAACGATAAGGATATTCGATCGCCGTAATACTTCGCGCTCCAACAATGCGCTTACCTCGAGTGCTCGCCTGAAGGCGCAATCTGGTGAATCGTCCTCACCGTCATGTTGATACTTTTCGAACATCTTTGGCGCTCCATCAACGAGGAATATGGTGCACTTCTTGCCTGCATCCGATAGCAAATATGCTCCTTCAAAATCTTCGTCGTCGAAATCATCATCTGCCATCCTCCTCTGCTAGTACGAGTAGAAAAAACGAATTGTGGTCTACAATTACGAATACCTTACCTGCATCAAAACAAACGTATACATGAGCGTGTTCTATGCAGTAGTCGGAACAACGAGGAAAACAAACGATACGACATGCTAGGCACTTGAAAGCAACGATTTTACACTGCACAAACTGATACCTCAACGAAGGAGAGGCGGGGGA
>JPKZ01000233.1:83067-117039 GCA_000803305.1 Toxocara canis | reverse complement strand
CTGTAGCTATACATACAGAGGCATGTAATCTCCCTTTCTATTCACGTTCTTCAGTCAAGATGTGAGTGAAAAATCTTTGCGACCTTCTAAAAATGGTCTTCTAAGCGTTGCAGAGTCAATAGCTATTTCTGTAAGCTAAGATTGCTGAGTTGAGAAACACAGAATAAGTTTTTCGTGTGAGTTTGAGACTGTGTGCGCCTTTATGGGGAACAGGAGGCGAAATACTTTTGCGTCTTGATCACTTACAATTTACGTTCACGGCGTGTGCAACTTAAGACGTTTAGTGATCTTAAAACGTGCAGCTGTATTTTGCGAAGATGTTGTATCCGTGCAAAGTGAACAATAAAAACAAGCCAGTTCAGAAGTTCGACGCGCATTTTGAGAGGATAGAATCCACGGAATGAAGAAATCGTGAAATAATAGAGATAAGTATTCACGTGGATTATAGGCTGCTGGAGGAGGTGGGGGAGGCGGTTGAAAATATTTACAAATATTGTACTTCTTATGGTAATTACAACAACTCACAGAGTAAGGTTGTAAGAAAGTTCGGCCGTCCGTAACAGACCGTTTTCAAAGTATGATTCCGCATAACGATGCACGCAGATAACAAAATGAGAAAGTCGATCGGTTTAAGCGAATAAAATGTTGCGTAACGGTCTAAAATAACGGAATTTTAATTGGGCACCACTCTGAAATTATACCGATGCATGGATGCGCTATTAAGCTCAGAGACGACGAAACTATTCGTTGTCGGTTATAGGCTGAAGTCGCCTTTCATCGAATTCCACACCTATCCGGTACCATTTATGTGAACGACCACTTTTCGGCAATTTTCTAACCACATCATAGATTTCTCTTCGATTGAAGATGAGCCAACGGTTTTTATTTTACCCATTTTCGTGACGATCATTCGCATATTCCAATTTTTTTTAACTGCAGGATCTCGCCTCCTGTGAGTTGCTATAACGCATTGTTGCGGTAGGAATTTCGATAAGAACTGTAACAATTGCAATAGACACTCTTACAGTATTATGATCGACTCACTCAGTAATCGGCTTAGACAATGCTTACTCGCTCATAAAGCAGTCGGTCGTTTCACATGATTCACGACAACTTTCATACAATTTTACAGATTTCATACTGTTTTCCATACCGTGCGTTACTCTCATACAGAACTGATACAGGATTAATACGACGATGTTATGGACGATTTTTTTGCGCATTGATTTCCACATCCTTTTTCGACGTTTTTTTTCCGCTTTATAGTTTCTTTGTGTGGAACAATTCGACAATACACGGAGGTGTATTGTCATTTGATGAATAGAATGTCATATTACTTAGAACTTCTCATTTTTTGAAGGGCAAAGGTTTGACTCTCTTTTAGTGCGGTCGTGGTTGGGTGTAGAGAAGTTTTACAATAGAAGGGATATATTCGTGGTTTGAGGCGAATCCAACGAGCGTTCGCTTGTAACGATCGCCTAAGAAACAAATCCATAGCAGCACGCAAGCGCATAAAGGCAAACAGAAAGATAAGGGATTTCAGCAAGCGAAGACCTCCCCAA
Source organism: Toxocara canis (assembly GCA_000803305.1). NCBI lineage: Eukaryota > Metazoa > Nematoda > Chromadorea > Rhabditida > Toxocaridae > Toxocara > Toxocara canis. The sequence continues at coordinate 115,477 of JPKZ01000233.1, read as the reverse complement.
AGGTTGAACGAACTCGAACTCAGAATGAGGTGTACATTTCCTGAAAAAAATTACAAAATCAGATCGGTCGCCAACGACGGTAAATTCTTTATCTGTTCAAATGATGTTCCTGCTGGAAGTTGTTGTTTTGAGTTCGCATAAAGCTAGATTGACCTTTTTCATCATACCTGACACCTATGATGAGCAGACCTGCAAAGACCTACACTTCTTACCTGCTGCTTCCTGATGCCATTTCTGTTACTTTTTGTGACCACCCTTATGAGTTATAGACGTGGACTCGTTTAAGTATTTTTGTGAGCGAATTTCAGGTTAATGATTACGATGACCTCAGCTATCGCGGCAATATTACGATCGGTACACCGAGCACACAGCAATTTGCTGTTGTCCTCGATACTGGATCGTCGAATTTCTGGATCCCCGATTCGTCGTGCTTCTCACTCATATGCAGCGTGAAGAATCGATTCAACTCGACTGCTTCTAGCACTTACAGGATGATGGATGGTTTTTGGCAAGTCGGGTATGGTGGCGGTCAGAGCGCGTTCGGCATCCTCGGGCAGGACACGATTACGGTAAGCAAGTTGTACCCATTGCACAAAGCATTCAGTCTCCAAGGAAAGCAAATCGATTGAGGTTGAAATACTGCGCAAACTAATGCACTGTGACATCTCCGATGGTTTTTCTTCCTTAAATTCAGTTTCTCTTTCTGATGGTTAGAGTTCGCACAAGTATCATTCACGCGGGTTCGAGCGTCTTCGCATTCGGTCAATTCGCACCGCAAAAACCAGTGAAAATTCTCTTTCTTCCTTCGCACTACTCCGCTAAATTTTTGGCAGTTTAAAATAACCGCCCAAAATTTAGCAACGGAGTAACGAGGAGGTAAGAGAATTTTTCCGAAGATTAGACTTTAGAGGTTCACCGTATCAATACGAATTCCACCGCTCTTCTTTGGAGCTTTTAAAAGCATAATTTTCACTAGTTTCGCATTTTCAATCGTAAATTGCTGATATTTCCTTACTATAAAGTAGTTCATCGATAGCAGAAACAGGAAATAGATGCACCGCAGTTCCGTGACATTCGGTTCTTTTTCACACTTTTTCTGAGTTCGTATAGCTGAATTTTTAATGTTTTTCAGCTTGGTGGAGTCGGAGAGCCTCAACTGCACATACCAAAACAAGTGTTCGGGCAGGCAATAGCGATGAACAATTTCCAAAATGACGGACTTGATGGTATTCTTGGACTCGGCTTCACCTTTCTCGCGAATCGTTTTATTGTTCCACCAGTTATTAACGCAATGTCGCAAAATCTTCTCGATGAGCCGATTTTTACTGTCTGGCTACAGCGTCAGGTAGCGAGCGCATCAGCTGCAGTTATACCTGAAATATGTGGAATAATTGTTGATGATTATCCAGGTGCTCGTTTTTATCGCCTACTCCACTGATCTAGTGGGGTAGGCGATACAGACGAACTCGTGGATCAGCTGGCTAAAAACTAGAAGAAAAAAGTCGGTACGTGTGTCTGGAGATTGGAAAGATATGCGTTTCAATGACTCAGTCATCAGGTGGGCTGGTTTCATAAAGTGGTAGTGAATGACGAAAATTTAAATTTTATTTTGACCTGACCATGCTATAAGTTTTCTTCTAAAGAATCATTCTTCCGATGATCCACTTAGTGAAGCGCAGAGTGCATCTAGGAAAGGTGAGTCGACCGGTTACCTATGCAATTTGACTGGTTGAAAATACCTAATAAGTTTCACTTCCCATCAAGAAGGTATAAATCCCCTTGGAGTTGATGAACTAGTATGAGATTTTGTACTGGAGTTAGTTTATACTGTACTAACCAAATTTCATAGCATTAGCCTTCTTAGTTTCCGAATCGAAACAATCGGACGGATAGGCAGACAGATACCTACGTGCGTGAAAACACGATGGCGCCATAATGCGCTTTTTAAATTGCGAATTTTGCCAGGGCTTATAACGGTTGTTGCCGTGAATTTTAGCGTATCTTGATTTAACAATCCAAGGTTTTTTCAGTCAGCGCCTTTACTGCGTTTACAAAAAAAAGCGTCGAGGATTCTGGAGAGCGGTTGAATGTAAACGAACCCATTTTACGCCGCTTTTGCAATTCGAATGAGCCAGTTTCCTTCACCACTCCGAAAGGCCGCGGCTCTCGATAGCTTTATCTTTGCTGTTTCGACGCTGCTCATCACGCGTGCTTGTAACGTAGTCATTCTGAAAGATGAACACTGAAATAATTTTCGACATCAAATGCAGCTAAACAAGTGGATAGAAATGAGCGGATTCCTGTGCAACACCATACACCATTGAGAACTGAATTGTAATTTTCTATATAATTTACAATCATCTGCATATATATGGGAGAGGGAGGGTGTAACCAAGGTTGTGAGTGGTTCCTGACAGCTTTTCACATCTGTGCATGAGTGCCGTATTATATTTTGACATGCCCAGTTATGTGTAGGTCTCAGAAATGAACTCAGATATTTTAAGAAAAAACCTTGCAGTACGATAGTAAATTTCAATGAACTTCTTGCTTCATAATATGATGAAATTCGCTAATTAATATCTAGCATAACAGTGGTACTGAACCATCACAGTCAGTGTTAGCCCATGATGAGCTCGATTGCTTGAATAATGTTTTGAGGGGGCACAGTCGGGGGTCCTTGGTGGTCAATACACATATGGTGGCTTCGATTCGGAGCATTGCGGTGCGGTAATTGCCTATCAGCATCTATCGACGGCCAGTTATTGGCAATTTCGAATGAAAGCAGTTGGAGCAGGCAATTATCTGAACCGAAAAGGATGGGATGTTATTTCGGATACAGGCACCTCATTCATTGGTGGACCTCCATACATCATTGAGGATCTCGGCAAGGCGATCGGAGCAGTGGTTCGTTCGTATGAAATTTATTGTATATGCTTTTCATATATATGTATCATTCCTTAACATGCGAGTGGCAGTAGCTCAGTGGTATAGCTCCCGCTTCGTATGCGGGAAGACCTGGTTTGGGCTCCCGGCAGCTTACCCGACGGGTCGCCAACAAGCTGACCAGCAGGCGTTCCGAAACTGGTCAGAACAGCCATGCGTGGGCATGGTTGTCAGCTGAATCGATACGGAGATCGATGAAATTACTGCTACCTTTGCATCTTTAACATGCAGTTTGCGGGTTCCAGAACTTCATTTCCTAATGCATTTTTGACTTTATAATCGGCAGTGGTCATACCTTACAAGTCTGTGTACTTTCGCTTTGGAAACGACTTACCTCGTTCACCAAGCCTATACCTTGTGAAAGTCGGACTGCGATTCTCGACCATTGGCCAATCGTTCGCCACCATCTGAGGATTACACGGTTTTGCGCTTCGTTGGGGATCCTTTGGTGGTCGAACCACGATGAATAAACCTCTATGTCTTAACACAGTAGCGGGTCCGCGAATCGACAGTTATAACTTCATGCAGCATTTATGCGGACTTGCAGGTAGCAGCGTGCTACAGCATCTGCGCCGCACAGTTGCTTATTGTGATTTACTTAAAGCACCGAGTATCCATGAGATTCCCCCATTCCTTTGGAGACTAAGCTTACATGCTGCTTCTTCGGGCTTACTCATTTGCCACCGCCTGTCTCATTTGCCACTCTTTTATGCCACTATTCAACACTCAAAATATATTGTTGCATGAAGGTATAGCGATTAATTTGTCGCTTCACCTTCGTGTCGGTTTGCCTTTATGTCGACCGACCACACTACTGGCGAAACATGGAGAGTACTGTTAGCTTCTGTTGCGTTCTCAACGTTTGATTACACTGTTTGTAGTTGCGATTTTTTGGTTCTTCAAGTCTTCCACCTTCCCTAGGTACAGCTAGGACGACCTGAGAAATAAGCAAACCCATCCTGTTCAAGAGCTAAAATGCAACAATGAAGTAAATATTAGCCTCCTGGAGGCACTGGTGCGTCAACGGAAACAATCCCGACTTACAAGAAAAAATCGAGAGCTACCATTTCGCTTAGGCATACATATTTCCCCGAAAGCTTACATGGGCAACATAAGTATCGCCTATTACTTCGTATGGGTCTCTCAGAATTTATAAATTTCACAACCTTTCAAAGGAGGGTATTCGAGCAGGAAAGAAATTTGTTGAGAGAGATCCTATGACAAACGCAGCATCGAAAAGGCATTGGTAAAATTGGCATTATTTTACATTGAACTATTGAAATGTCTGAGCATGAGCATATTGGTCAACAATCAAATTGCATGCGTCTAATGAAAAGTTAAGTCATCTTTTCTTGTTCAGTCGAAAATGTGACACGAAAACTATCAGAACTTCTGGCAAATCGGACAGAATTTCTAGCTCTCTCTCAGAAAAATTTTCATTTTATTTGTTTATAGAATGTCAAAACCATATCTTGTGCCAAAAAAATAAATCTTTTGCCAAAAAAATAAATCTTTTGCCAAAAAAATAAATCTTTTGCCAAAAAATAAATCTTTTGCCAAAAGCAAACCATATGGGGACAATTAAACTTTGTGGCAAAAACAAACTCTCTGTCAAAATTAAACGGTTCGACATCGTTAAATCTTGACACCAAAATTAACACTTGAGCCAAATTTTATACTTGCGAGAAAATTAAAACACCTCCTAGAGAAAAAACTCTCGAACTAATATTAAACTCCATGTCAAAATTAAATTTTGTGCCGGAAACAAACTTTGCGAAAAATTCAAGCCATAAGTTGCTTATGTAAGAGCGGAAATACGCCTTTTGTGCAGACATAGTTTTGCAGTACGATTCGTCTACGCAGTCATACACGGTCGATTGTTCGAAAACAAGCAGCTTACCAAATTTAATGCTCAGAATCGGCAATCATGACTATAATATCGAACCGATCAACTTTGTTGTTGAGGTTGGCCATTCCTAAAAGTTCAACGATTTTGCTGTGGTTTTTTGGTGCAAAAACCATACTTCAATATGACCAGGTTTACAATGATGAATTTGTAGTTGAGCTGATCAACGGAACCAGCCACCTTAGCTCGGTTTGCAGTCCGCGTTGATGCTTTTTCACAAAATTAGATTATGTAGAGGACGTTTGAGATCATATAAGAACAAAAGAATACCGGTAAACGGCAACGGCAGATAATCACAACAGAGAAATTATCAAGAAAATATCACTCACAAATGGCGTAATTTTTCAGAAACTTTGGCGAAAAAAGTCTGTGACTTGTATTACTGATCTTCCAGCCAAAAGAATAAATAATATGTCAGCTGTGGTTCAGAAAAATTTGCCTCAATGAGGGGAAAAATGTAAGGAGATCTAAAAATTCATTAGAATGCAATATTTTATAAGTGGAATATTCATAAAAGTTCAAATGAAATTTCCCAGAACAATTTGGAAATTTCAAAAAAAAACGACTAAGCTAAACGATTAAATGCAAAACAAGGGATGAAGAGACGAGAAAAATTATCTGATTTCTACGTTGTACAATATTTAATTGGAAGATTTTATTCGGTGTTTTCCAGCGTTTCTCAATAGTTTTTCACATATTTTTTCAATATTCCATAAATTTTTATTACAAATAATTTTCCGTTTTTTCTCTTAAAAACTTTGTGAGCATTTCAATTTGAAAACTCTAAAGAATTTGAAATAATATCGTTTTGATTCTTCTCGAAAATCATTACCTCACTTTCTTCAAATATCAAATAAAGATTAATTTACGCTAGAGTTATTGTTTATGTAGATATCAAATTTTGAACTTTTAAGTTTGAAATTTGAACTTTCGATTTTACGTGTTTAAGACGTAAATGGTCGCCGTTAAATTGTTGCGTATCGCCCGACCCATATTGGATGTTGTTAATTGAGAAAAGAACGCTTTGCAGATGCTACCGGGCTTTTGCGTTATTGGAATATTTCCATTCAGTTTTGGCGGATATGGTCCTTCGTGGATTATTGGCGACCCGTTTATTCGTCAATTTTGTCAAATTTATGATGTTGGCCAACAGAGAATCGGCTTTGCGCCGGCGAAACTCGTTGGCAAATGAAAATTGTTCCATAGTGCTATATCGCTAAAAAAGTATATGACCATTGTGTCTCGAAAGGGATATAAGATCCCTGCCTTATAACGACTCATTGTTTGATTCGAAAGGAAGAATTTTTCAAATTTTCATCAAACGTTATGGTATTCTATCTCTGTCCGCAAACGTAATATATTTGCTTATTCTGTTTGCTCACTATTAACATTTTTGTTTTACCCTCTAGTAGTATAATCCTTTCGTTTTACTCGAATTCCAAGTGGTTGTCATTACTGTAGTCGTTATAAGGCTTCAATACAAACGTTTTTGTCATGCTAGCTGTCACGAAATGTCAACGGATACGCTGCGTACACAGACCAATTTCTGTATTCTGTCATTTTTTTGCTCTGGTCAGATATAGATACTTATCATGTTTGGCCGTTCTGACATAAAACAGGGCTAGAACTCATCTACAAACAGTGACAAAACGGCTCATCCACAACAGCCAAAGCACAGAAAGAAATTGGTGGAGGATTTTGAAGCAAATAAAAATATGGTAAATTAAATTGATGCAGACACCAAATGACTACACTGTTAAATAGTGCGACATTTGGATTACGGGGTACATAAGATACGGACAAAATCACACATTATCCCATGCGTCTTCGAAGTACAAAATTTGACCGGATTTTGTCCGGTCAAATTTTATACTGTGTTATTGGTCTCGCCAAAATTTACGCCCCCACTTTCTTCCACATAATTCCGAAAGAAAAAAGGCAGTCGTTAACTTCCAAATTCCTCGATACTTCCTAAAATTTTGAATTCAGAACTTCTTGGCTGAATTGAAAAAAAATCTGTAAAGGATCATCACCTAACTACGTGATTTATTTTTTACGTGCTATTCTACACTTATGCAGTAAACATTCCGTGAATAGGAACAAAAAATGGTACAAGCGGAGAAGAAAAGTCAATTAAGATTTACACATGAAAAAAATTGCTTTCTTGCAGAAGAAATGGCGATCAGTATTTTGTTCTCTAAATTAACAATGTTTTTTCAGATTCGTTCCCGGTTTTGTAGAAGGGGGAGTGAAGTTACTTCACGTGACTACAATGAGAATTACGGAGTTCGTTGAGAGACACCGATGATTCTTGTATTAGTAATCTCCTCCGCTGTACGCAAAATATGTGTGTAGAACAATTCGAAACGAATGGGGATCATCTTGAACAATAGAACAAATAAGCCGCCGCGTTGTACGTTCTTAAAGACAAAATAGCGAGTTATGGGCTTAGCCTCAGGTTATCTGTCGCCACTACTGTCATCACAGTTTTCTGCCGCAAATTTGCTCACAGTTTATTCGGTATGGGGGGGAGGGAAAGGCGGATTGACAGCGAGTTTAGAACAGAGTGAGTGGAATAGGCTGCGACGTCTGAAGCGGCTAAAAAAAATCGAAGTTGTTTTAAATAGCATGCAAAACTGCAGAAGTAACATCGATGAATATGCATTTCCAATCGCTATCCTCTTACCTTACTGCGATCGGTAAACTGACTTCATAAATTCGCTGACTTCATACAAATCCTCCTGCGAAACAGTTTCACATTGGCGGTCCATTGGTCTGTTTGTCGTCCATCGACCGGCTCTGCGCTCTAGCACTAAATTCGCCATAAACATGTCCTCACAATCCTCCTTCCCTGCAGCCACTTTGTGCAAACGTTGTCGGATCTCACTTGGTTACGTAGTGATTGTTCAGCCACTTTGGAGTTCAGATACGCTGCGGTCTACACGTAATAGTGTTTAGAATCCAGCCGTCAGGGAAAGTCACCGATCTCCCTATCGAATCTATTGACATCTGATGCACTCCTGTACGAAACTGATTCAGCTGCCAGAGACGAGTGATCATTTTACGGAGAATAAGGTTGATTTCTTGCCTTCTTCTAGTGTTTATCATCTACAAGCTTTGAAATGCTATCGTGGAATTACACTGAAGAAAGCAGTTGAAATTTGCGACAGTATCGCTCTCATAGAAGCATCGGCTTAAAATTCAAAAGAAAGGGCAACGCTGGTTTCCGTATAAAATGCAATGCATAAACCATATGCTATCATCCTCAGCATTGTACATATTGCCCCAAATCGCCGATCACCTGCAGCCAGAATTGTCTCAATTTCTTAAAGTTTTCTGAAAAATAACAGGATTCAAAAGTCCGCAAATGAAAAAAAAAACCTAACGAGCCGTCTATGTTAATTGTTAGCGAAAGAATTCGTCGGCAAATGATGTTGATCCATTGAGCGTAAATGAATTTAGAGCATCATTTGTACGTTCGAAATAGCAATATCTGAATCAGTTATGTTGCTCATTTTCGCCAATAAAGATGTCAACGAGATTTTTTTCAGATGAGATTCGAATTCAAATACGATCATATGACCATATTCAAATTCAGCTATACACAAAGTAGCTCAAATGTGGCGGAAACTCGAGCAATCATTTACTTTAACGATTGTTCGCACAAATATTAATAAAGTAATCGTATTTTTATGAGAAATTCAACATTTTTTTTTTCGCTAGAGAAAAACTGTGCACATATATACGATAACTTTTTGGGCGAACAACTTTCAAACTGGTCGAACGAAACTTCATTTAGCAACCAGACCGTGTGTGATGCAATATAGTTATTTGATAAGAGCGGTATGTCATATCATTCTTATGTAGCTAAGAAAATTTTTCTTTTTTTTTTTTACCAATTGAACAACGGTTGCATCGCATCGATGGAACGCCTATTTTAGTCTCGTATCACTTCCTTCATAAAAGATTTTACAGCACACATTGCGCCTGTCGGCTGTGCGTGCATTATGAAACTTCTCATACTATTGGCCTGTGCAATTGTCACGACCGCTTTTGTAACACATATCCCCCTGAGGCATATCGAGACACGAAGAATTCGGCTTATCAGAGAAGGGAAATGGGAGCAGTATCGACGAATGAAGGAGGAACTCCGTGCGAAAAGAATGAAGGCAGATGGCCCAAACTCTCGTGCTATCTCAAGTCAAGGAGTAAGCTCCGTTTAACAAATTGCTGACTAAATTTCTCTTTTTTAAAATCCTATCCAAAAGCTAGTTGTTAAAAACTCTTATGACTGCTACATGAAAAATTCAAAAATCTGTGTGCGTGCTTTAAAAAAAAAATAAACTCCAAGTCAAATTCGGTGCGAGTTTTTAGACGGATATTGCTGCTTTTTCCGTCGAGAAAAATCTCTTTATTTTTCATTTTGTAGCAAAAAACACTCTAAACATTTCCGTGTTTTCTGCGGGTATATATCGCAAAGCATTTGGTTTCATTAACATTTATCTCAACACTGAATTCTGTAATGATCGATAAGTGCGACATACGAATAACAACAACCCTTAATATCTATAACAACGAACTCTAAGACCTATAACAACTAGCTTTGATAAGTGTCTCATTTTGGTAATGAAAATGAGAGTTGTACATAGCGAAACGAACTGGTAATTGTCTCACTTCTTGTCCCATTTTGTATCATATTTCACACGTTACTGTGAAGCAGCTCGGGCTTGTGACAATTTTAAAAGTTAAGCGTGAAATTGGCAAGGTTATGTCAACTTATAAGTAAAAAAAAAAGGCAAGCTCACCGAAAGGTTGACAGTTTTAAGTTAGCTTCATAGCATAGTGGACAATGATAGTTTGTTCATGCCGCATTTTGTTGCTATAATTTATTAACGCCTTCAGATGAGAATAGTGAACAGTAGCAAGCGGCGTCAACGGTTAGTATAGCTAGTGCACAAACAGTTTGGAAAATTTCTCAGTAATTCTTCCAGAAATTCGAGATTTGCGACTTAAAAATTTATTTGGAATCTTCATAAATCTTGAAGATTTGCTGAGGAAATAATATTATAGATGTTAAAGTGCCTATGCGAAACATTGCAACCTCTACAGGTCACCGTATATCAGCGTAGAGTGAGTTCTTATAAAATCCTATGGAATCGTAGTTAATAAAAGATTGTCAAGCAGTATATGAAAATGATTCAGGTGAATGGCTATGACGACTTGGAATACGTTGGTAATATAACTGTTGGCACACCGGCAACTCAGCATTTCATTGTCGCCTTAGATACAGGTTCTGCGAACTTCTGGATTCCCGATTCAACGTGTACAACTCCCTCTTGCTACTATAAGAATGTTTTCAATGCGAATGCATCAAGCACTTACAGTGTAGATGGACGACAGTGGCAAGCATTATATGGCGATGGATCTAACGCTAATGGATTCCTCGGCATAGATGCTATGACGGTAAGCGTTGTTATTGTCGGTTATCACTAATAGTTTCACTCAAACAAGAAGATGCCACCGCTGACATTGTTTAACTTTTGTGAAATTTTCTCGACTAAAAGCTGCTATGATAGACGCAAAATCCAGTAGTGAATTCCTTCCGAAATCTTGCTAATGAAGTTCTCTTCATGCTAGTTTGCTTCTCACGATTTCCGTTGATCTGAAGCTAGTAACCATCTCTGCAATTAGAAATGCACAAAACTAATGCAAAAACAATTCAGCGTAAAGGAGGTGGAAAGGAATGCCGAATGTGCTAAATGGGGATGGAGGAGGGGGTGTAAATGGTGTGCAAGCCGTATATTTTTGAAAGGTAGAAGTATTATAGCGGTCGTTTGCACGGTTGCTGTATCCGAGAAAAATCTAAATCCTTTCATCTAAAATTGTCGAAAATTTCTTAGCAAATAATTTGCTATTCTGAGATGGTAGAAATTTAACAAACTAAACTGAAAGCATATGGTTTATATTGTCAGTGGCGTAATAACATATATTTCATTAGAATTTTTAAAACTGGTCAACCCAACGCGCACTCATCAGGCATTGCTGACATAAAGGGTAGCGAAATTTGAGGGACACTTCAGAAAGAAGACTCAATGTATCTGTCTGTCTCTGTGCAACGAAATATTCGAGCAAGAAAGATGAAGTTTGCTAGTCATTTGCCCTCATCTGTTATGCTAAACTCGGGGTGGGAAAGAGCTGCATCGCCGAATGAGCGAGAAGATTTACCCACATTCTGCGACCTCCCGAGTTGCGTGTTCGATTATTGGGTGAGGTGAAAGACGAATCATCAGCGGCATATCTGCGCAAGGGATGGGCTTACATTTGATCTGAATGAATAATGAACATTTATAAAGCGGGCGAGTTCAGTGGATAGCTCGTCAAATCGTATATCGTGGAGGCATCATGGCACACATTCTCGCATATTTTAATAATTACGCTAGCACGATTCATCAAGTTTGCCTTACAGAAGCAACTCCATATTTTCAAGAGGCATGCAGCGGTCACCTGAAAATTTTGAAAATTTTTCGTAAATTTTTCATCTGTTCGTTGAAAAAAAAAAGCGGCAAAGTCTCGAACACATAACCCAGAAGCAGAGAACCGACGCTCGTGCGAGGTAAAAAGTTCGGTTTGAGAGGGACCGTTGATTCAGGGCAGTGAGGAACGCAGCTTGTGTGATATGGTAATTCCGAAATAGGTACTGAATTCAAGGGCTCATCGTACTTTTCTAAACGTCGAAGCGACTTTCAACCAATAATGCTTTTTAAGTGTTATTCTTGAATTTCACTTAAACGCATCCTACTTCTCGATCATGTGAGCATCGAACGGTGGATGTTGTTTGTTCTCGATTTTGGCTATTCAAAAGAGTTACATGCGCACAAACCAACAACGTTTGCACGCTTTCACATCGAAGAGGGGGAAGATGGCTACGGGACCTTCTGAATCGTAGACAGATTGGATATCGTTGTAAATAGTAGTTAACATGTTGTTGGTACTTCCACACGAATTAAGGAAACTATCGAGACCAGAGTGAAAATTTTGCTGATTCCATGTCTTGCGATTAAGTTTTCCAGAAAAATTTCCAAAAGGCTAACTGGTTCTTGCCTTCCAGCGCTTTCTTAAGATCAGCCATCTCTGCTATCTTTGAAAAACTGCTTGAAAAGAAATGGAGGGGAGAAGGAAGAGAGAAAATTACCTTTCGCCTCACGCATGCGATGTTGAATAGAGGTGGGGAAACAGATTGGATATCGTTGTAAATAGTAGTTAACATGTTGTTGGTACTTCCACACGAATTAAGGAAACTATCGAGACCAGAGTGAAAATTTTGCTGATTCCATGTCTTGCGATTAAGTTTTCCAGAAAAATTTCCAAAAGGCTAACTGGCTCTTGCCTTTCAGCGCTTTCTTAAGATCAGCCATCTCTGCCATCTTTGAATGCGATGTTGAATAGAGGTGGGGAAGCCAGAGACTAAACTGAATGACCTTAATATGTCACCTCACGTATTTGGTAAGTTTCCATTGCTGCCTACGCTCGGAACGTTAGGAAATGCTCCTGCACCACGAATAGTCGTTCATTAATACGCATTCAATGCTAAACGTCGTGGAGCTATAAAAAAATGAACAAAAAAGAAAAAAACCCTACGGTAGCGTCTTCTAAGGAACTGTAATGTTCGATACAGTACTTCTACGGTACAGTGCTTCTATGGCGCTATAATCAACTGTAATATTTGATATCAGTGGTGAACAATTTCTGACCGAAGCGCGTAAAAGGATAATGGAAAAAGTGAAGCAAGTCACATAACCGTAAGATGCGGAAGATTACTGAGTGTTTGAAAGGATGACAAGATTTTATGGTAGAAGCACGAAACGATATATGCAAGTGGAGATGCAATTGAAAAGTAATTTGTTAAAAATAAAGATAAAAGGAAAGCGTATGGGGAGAGATTTTTATTAGAGGATATGAAAAGTTGTGGACTTAAGGAAAGAGATTTAAAGATAGAAACGATACTAGATGAAAGGGTTTACAGTGAAGAAGAGGAAATTAACATAAGAAAAGGCGAAATAGAAAATGAAAAGAAAAATAGTGAGAGAGAAGAATAAAAACGATAATTGTAAAGTATCATTGCGGAATATACAATAACGATAGATTTGAAAAAAAAAGAAACAAAATGACATCATGTTTTGGCACTTGTCCATTGATGTGAACAATGGAGTAATAAGCGAGGCAATTGCCACAACGAAACGTATAACATTGCTGGTAGAGGTACAGAGATGAAGGGGAATAGAAGTTTTCTAAGAGAGAGGAGACGATAAGATGAAAGTAAAAGAAAAAAAATCGGAATGGAAGAAGAATAAACAGTGAAGATACGAAAAGTTAGGATGAAAACCGAAAATTTAACTGTTGGTAGTAAAGTAAATAAGTATCATATCGGCCTGCTCCGTGGTTTTCCTCTTTTTTTTGCCTTATTTCCTCATCACGTGCGCTCGACAATCTTTTGTTATGGAATTGCGCGTTCGATCTCCAACGTGAGTAATTGAACTATCTGATCTGATCGTAGATCAAACAGCGATCGCGTTATTGTTGCATGGTTGCGCGCATATTTGTTTTGAACGCGTAGACCTGAAAGCGAACTTTCGTAGCTACAGCTACAATCCTAGCTGATGCAATGCATACGCCTTACGTTTTCGCCTTGATAAGATGTCAGATTGCCGATCACGATAGGATTAGTAGCCAACCAAGAAAATAGGAGGTGCTCAGGGAAAAAGCCAGCCGGAGAGAGAGGAACAGAAATAAAACTGCAAATAACGCGCAATAAAACAGCAATCTTAATATATATCGACCGATTACCTCGTGTAGTCTTGCCTTAATTAGCTTCTAGGGGCTGTTCTGGAAACAAGTCATCCTCGTACGGAAGCATGTCAGATGGATTCCGCCTGCATTCAAGACGCATTGATGAAACCTTTCTGGTGATGTCTCATGACCGCCTAAAAAATCGGAATGGAAGAAGAATAAACAGTGAAGATACGAAAAGTTAGGATGAAAAAACGAAACTTTAACTGTTGGTAGTAAAGTAAATAAGTATCCTATCGGCCTGCTCCGTGGTTTTCCTCTTTTTTTGCCTTATTTCCTCATCACGTGCGCTCGACAATCTTTTGTTATGAAATTGCGCGTTCGTTCTCCAACGTGAGTAATTGAACTATCTGATCTGATCGTAGATCAAACAGCGATCGCGTTATTGTTGCATGGTTGCGCGCATATTTGTTCTGAACACGTAGACCTGAAAGCGAACTTTGCGCAGAGATAGCTACAATCCTAGCTGATGCAATGCATACGCCTTACATTTTCGCCTTGATAAGATGTCAGATTGCCGATCACGGTAGGATTAGTAGTCAACCAAGAAAATAGGAGGTGCTCAAGGAAAAAGCCAGCCGGAGAGAAAAACAGAAATAAAACTGCAAATAACGCGCAATGAAACAGCAATCCTAATATATATCGACCGATTACCTCGTGTAGTCTTGTCTCAATTAGCTTCTAGAGGTTGTTCTGGGAACAAGTCATCCTCGTACGGAAGAATGTCAGATGGATTCCACCTGCATTCAAGACGCATTGATGAAACCTTTCTGGTGATGTCTCATGACCGCCTAAACGAAGAAACCCATTGGGCTGATGTCAAGGAAACACCAAGCAGATTTTACATGCGTAATGAAGGGAACAGATTTTTCTTGCAATACAACCGAGAAACGAGATTTTATGGTTTACGAGGTGACTCAGAATCCTATAAGACTGTTCGCTGGTTTTCCTGATTTGGATCTGATACCTTGCCTTACTCATCAAGGAATCCACCGAAATTCTTCAAGGAAAAAGTTCCGCGAAAAGGTCAGGATGACCAGTTAGAGTTCCTTCATAGGAGCCTAATGATCTTAATGGTCAAAGGCACCAGGTCTTGTCTCAATTAGCTTCTAGAGGTTGTTCTGGGAACAAGTCATCCTCGTACGGAAGAATGTCAGATGGATTCCACCTGCATTCAAGACGCATTGATGAAACCTTTCTGGTGATGTCTCATGACCGCCTAAACGACGAAACCCATTGGGCTGATGTCAAGGAAACACCAAGCAGATTTTACATGCGTAATGAAGGGAACAAATTTTTCTTGCAATACAACCGAGAAACGAGATTTTATGTTTTCCTGATTTGAATTTGATACTTTGCCTTATTCATGAAGGAATCCACCGAAATTCTTCAAGGAAAAAGTTCCGCGAAAAGGTCAGGATGACCAGTTAGAGTTCCTTCATAGGAGCCTAATGATCTTAATGGTCAAAGGCACCAGCGCTTGTTTTCGACGACTGAAATCGCCACCTCGTTGCACATCTTACACATGTTCCATTTGCGCCATTCTTATGGACAACACTCACTTAAGTATGGGAGAAAATGTTGCTCTAAAACAGCTCTTTCAAATCTTTCAAATCTAGCTCTCTCAAAACGTGCCTCCTCGCATTAGCTAGGAAAACATACGTCCGATTTAGACTGCAACTCTGAAATCTTAGAGCCACCAAAAACGAAACAGCAATTTTTGCTCCTTAAAATTTTCGTCGCAGAACGTGGTGTGGCGTTAGCTTGTGAGAAAAGCAGACAGACATTTTAGAGAGAAGGGAGTTTAGAGCCTCGGTAGCCGTGCATCTCTTAGAATGATATTGTAAGTGATAAGACCGCAAAAACTTTCCAGTTTGGGGGTGTCGGCGAGTCTCAGTTGCGAGTGGAAAACCAGATTTTCGGACAAGCGATCTACGTGGATGGGTTCGATTTCGATCCAATTGATGGTATCCTTGGCCTCGGATTCACTTTTCTGGCCGATAGTTTTGTTGTACCACCAGTGATCAATGCTATCGCGCAGAATCTTCTCGATGAACCCATCTTCACCGTATGGATGAAGCGTGTAGTGAGTAATACGAATATCTTTTCTTTCTATGGTTGCTTTCTTAAAGTGCTGCTTAAAAAGAACTTTAAAAAAGCATTATTGGTTTATAAGTTAACCGTAATCACACAAGTTTATCCCATTTTTGGTCTATCCAATTTGCATTTTTAAATGGTCCATTCGAGCCACTCCTATCAGAAGTCTTTTTTTTTCGAATGTCGCTAAAGGCAAACAACTATTATCTCCTCCTTCTATTTGGTGATTTTCTCCGACCCGAACCAAGATTGCTTGTCCGAAACAAATGTTCCTGTCTAATCTTCGATGTCCGATGTCATGCGCAGAACGGTGCAACAAAAACTTCTGAGCTAAGTTCATCAAGACTCAACATCATGCATATATATGCATCAGGGGAAGCAACAGAACGCTTATGGCGGCCAATTCACATATGGCGGTCAAGATCCGGAGCACTGTGAACCGATCATCGCCTATCAACAGTTGTCAATTGCCGGCTACTGGCAATTCCGTATGAGGGCAGTCGGTGTAGGAAATTACTTGAATCGCAAGGGATGGGACACGGTTGCAGATACGGGCACATCGTTCATTGGAGGACCGAAATACATTATCGATCTGATCGCCACAGCGCTTGGCGGAACGGTTAGCCTTATTATGCATTCAAACGCCTAATGAGCGCAGAAATTCTTCGTGATATTGTGATGACTTATTTACTAAGCCAAGGGATGGGACACGGTTGCAGATACGGGCACATCGTTCATTGGAGGACCGAAATACATTATCGATCTGATCGCCACAGCGCTTGGCGGAACGGTTAGCCTTATTATGCTTTACAAACACCTAATGAGCGCAGAAATTCGTCGTAATATTGTGATGACTTATTTACTGAGTGAGATGCATATAGCAAAACGGCTGTCAAGACGTCCGCTTCGAAGATCCCTCTAGTATCAGCCGCAATGACAGTACATACACCAAGCAATCCGACGGCTTGTAAAAATCCTCTGAAAACCGGTCGAATATGTAATCGGTCGATGGGAGGCTCATGAGGTGAAAACAACAATACCGTTGTGAAAAGTAAAAAATTGAAAAATACAGTATCTGTTATTGAAAACGGCACACTGGTCGAAACAACTGGACGGAGAAACGCGTAGACGCATACCACCCACAAACCCACAAAAATGAAGTCGCGCTAAGGCTTTTTTCAAAAGCACAATTTTGCAAAAGCGCATAGTAAGCGAAACTTTGATGAAAGATCAAACGAGTGGTCGGACTATTTTAAAAATGAATATGTGTATTCCACATTTTTCTGAGATTACGAAAGCGGTTGAACGATTGATGAAACTGTCAAAGTTCATTGACTTTAATAATGCATCTTACTTTTTATTGCCATCCTTTGCTCTGAACGGTGTTCTGTAAAACCCAACACCTTTTGTGATTAGCTGCCATCTGGGAAAATGCTCTCCATGAAAAATCCGCTGATTTTTTGCGTAATCTCAAGAAGAAAAATTTTTTTGAGCAAAAAAAATGTTGGTCAAATGCATTAGTTCGGCGTCGCTTATATTATGACTTGTGTGAGTTTTTCGGTTGTCCATTCCTTTAGTTGACTTTGAAAACCATTATGAGACTTAATGCTTGCGAAGGCGTTTGCTATCGTTGGCTGGGATCGCCATTTTTTCAAATGCAACACATTACGAAAATGTAGTATCACATATTCGGAGGTTGGTGAAAATGTCACTTAATTATCAGCGTAAAACATTCCTAGTATATGTCTGAGGTGAATTGGTGATATTGATTTGATATCAGAACTGATGTTGTGATATCAGAGTTGGATATGATATGTTGTGTTATGGTGTTGATTGAATTGATATATTGAAGTTGAATACTGAATTGATAAACTGATAAGATGATGACTAGCGTGCATTAGTGAAATTTCATACTTTCCAACTAAATCCGGAAAGTAAATTGAATCAAAACGCTGAAAAACGCATTGGTTGCGAGGTGGAGGAATATTGTCAGCGCTCAACTAAGTATACACTGAAGAGGAAATTTTGGTGTTTAGAAGATCAGAAAAATTTCACTTCTCAAATCGAAAAAAGCAATATTCCGGTTCGCGCTAGAGGACTGTAATTTCTTTTTAATTTCGATCCTCAATTGAATCGAAATTTTGCTCAACAATTTTGCCTCAAAAAAGACGTTTTTTTTTGCAGTACAACATGGCCAATGATATGTATCTGATTCCTTGCGGATCAGAGCACTTGGTCACCGACAATATTGTCTTCTATATCGGTGACCAAAAATACGAAATTCAACCAGTAAATTACATCATCAAGGTTGGTTTTTTTTTTTCGTGGCGTTTGCCTTCACTCTCTGTGAACTGGGAGCTGTAGCAAATCGAAAAAGTATTAGGTACACGTGCCGCATGCAAATGCAAAATGGGAGTGTGCTTTACACGGGTGCCCATTCGTGCTTGCCCTATGCATGAACATACGGTTCTTTACATATCTTTTCGAATTGCGACAGCTCGGTGTGATTATAAATTTCTATAAAGAAAAATTCTGAATTGTTTTTAGGGGCCGTGGTTTAAAATGATCTGGAATTTTTTTAGAAAAAACGAACGATGTTTTGTTGCTGAGGAGAAACGGGAGCGTTTTATACGTTTCTTGTAAAAAAAAAGAAGAAATTAACCGATAAAGATGGTTAAACTTTGGAAATGATCCCTCGATCATGTCAATGAGAGACCATTCGATTAGTGACACGGCTGATGCTCAGATGAATAAGTTCACTCCCTATCAGAATGGTTTATTTTAAAACAATTACGTGTGTAGCAAAAAATATATATTAATATCATAAGAGATAAATAAAAGGGAAGCAGAAAAAAAGAGTTATGGCGAAAATGGTCGCAATTTTTGCACGCATAGCAGAATTAAAAAACGTAATAGAACTGTTAGGGCGGCAATAGCTCAGTGGTAGAGCCCCGGCTTCGCGTGCGGGGAGATCCGGATTCGATTCCCGGCTTCTTCCCACTATACCACTGACAGCCCAGTCAGGGAGTGGTTAACAACAGCCTTATAGCCAAAGCGATGGCTTTGCTCGACGTGCGATTGCCTCAGTAACATCGAGACATCACACTCAGAACGGTGCAACAAAAACTTCTGAGCTAAGTTCATCAAGACTCAACATCATGCATATATATGCATCAGGGGAAGCAACAGAACGCTTATGGCGGCCAATTCACATATGGCGGTCAAGACCCGGAGCACTGTGAACCGATCATCGCCTATCAACAGCTGTCAATTGCCGGCTACTGGCAATTCCGTATGAGGGCAGTCGGTGTAGGAAATTACTTGAATCGCAAGGGATGGGACACGGTTGCAGATACGGGCACATCGTTCATTGGAGGACCGAAATACATTATCGATCTGATCGCCACAGCGCTTGGCGGAACGGTTAGCCTTATTATGCTTTACAAACACCTAATGAGCGCAGAAATTCGTCGTAATATTGTGATGACTTATTTACTGAGTGAGATGCATATAGCAAAACGGCTGTCAAGACGTCCGCTTCGAAGATCCCTCTAGTATCAGCCGCAATGACAGTACATACACCAAGCAATCCGACGGCTTGTAAAAATCCTCTGAAAACCGGTCGAATATGTAATCGGTCGATGGGAGGCTCATGAGGTGAAAACAACAATACCGTTGTGAAAAGTAAAAAATTGAAAAATACAGTATCTGTTATTGAAAACGGCACACTGGTCGAAACAACTGGACGGAGAAACGCGTAGACGCATACCACCCACAAACCCACAAAAATGAAGTCGCGCTAAGGCTTTTTTCAAAAGCACAATTTTGCAAAAGCGCATAGTAAGCGAAACTTTGATGAAAGATCAAACGAGTGGTCGGACTATTTTAAAAATGAATATGTGTATTCCACATTTTTCTGAGATTACGAAAGCGGTTGAACGATTGATGAAACTGTCAAAGTTCATTGACTTTAATAATGCATCTTACTTTTTATTGCCATCCTTTGCTCTGAACGGTGTTCTGTAAAACCCAACACCTTTTGTGATTAGCTGCCATCTGGGAAAATGCTCTCCATGAAAAATCCGCTGATTTTTTGCGTAATCTCAAGAAGAAAAATTTTTTTGAGCAAAAAAAATGTTGGTCAAATGCATTAGTTCGGCGTCGCTTATATTATGACTTGTGTGAGTTTTTCGGTTGTCCATTCCTTTAGTTGACTTTGAAAACCATTATGAGACTTAATGCCTGCGAAGGCGTTTGCTATCGTTGGCTGGGATCGCCTTTTTTTCAAATGCAACACATTACGAAAATGTAGTATCACATATTCGGAGGTTGGTGAAAATGTCACTTAATTATCAGCGTAAAACATTCCTAGTATATGTCTGAGGTGAATTGGTGATATTGATTTGATATCAGAACTGATGTTGTGATATCAGAGTTGGATATGATATGTTGTGTTATGGTGTTGATTGAATTGATATATTGAAGTTGAATACTGAATTGATAAACTGATAAGATGATGACTAGCGTGCATTAGTGAAATTTCATACTTTCCAACTAAATCCGGAAAGTAAATTGAATCAAAACGCTGAAAAACGCATTGGTTGCGAAGTAGAGGAATATTGTCAGCGCTCAACTAAGTATACACTGAAGAGGAAATTTTGGTGTTTAGAAGATCAGAAAAATTTCACTTCTCAAATCGAAAAAAGCAATATTCCGGTTCGCGCTAGAGGACTGTAATTTCTTTTTAATTTCGATCCTCAATTGAATCGAAATTTTGCTCAACAATTTTGCCTCAAAAAAGACGTTTTTTTTTGCAGTACAACATGGCCAATGATATGTATCTGATTCCTTGCGGATCAGAGCACTTGGTCACCGACAATATTGTCTTCTATATCGGTGACCAAAAATACGAAATTCAACCAGTAAATTACATCATCAAGGTTGGTTTTTTTTTTTCGTGGCGTTTGCCTTCACTCTCTGTGAACTGGGAGCTGTAGCAAATCGAAAAAGTATTAGGTACACGTGCCGCATGCAAATGCAAAATGGGAGTGTGCTTTACACGGGTGCCCATTCGTGCTTGCCCTATGCATGAACATACGGTTCTTTACATATCTTTTCGAATTGCGACAGCTCGGTGTGATTATAAATTTCTATAAAGAAAAATTCTGAATTGTTTTTAGGGGCCGTGGTTTAAAATGATCTGGAATTTTTTTAGAAAAAACGAACGATGTTTTGTTGCTGAGGAGAAACGGGAGCGTTTTATACGTTTCTTGAAAAAAAAAAGAAGAAATTAACCGATAAAGATGGTTAAACTTTGGAAATGATCCCTCGATCATGTCAATGAGAGACCATTCGATTAGTGACACGGCTGATGCTCAGATGAATAAGTTCACTCCCTATCAGAATGGTTTATTTTAAAACAATTACGTGTGTAGCAAAAAATATATATTAATATCATAAGAGATAAATAAAAGGGAAGCAGAAAAAAAGAGTTATGGCGAAAATGGTCGCAATTTTTGCACGCATAGCAGAATTAAAAAACGTAATAGAACTGTTAGGGCGGCAATAGCTCAGTGGTAGAGCCCCGGCTTCGCGTGCGGGGAGATCCGGATTCGATTCCCGGCTTCTTCCCACTATACCACTGACAGCCCAGTCAGGGAGTGGTTAACAACAGCCTTATAGCCAAAGCGATGGCTTTGCTCGACGTGCGATTGCCTCAGTAACATCGAGACATCACACTGAAGGCCCAAGCGGTAACGTGCTAAATAGAATTGTTGGTTGTCACGGCTGGTCTATGGCTCAGTTTGCGTAAATTTCGGCGCAATTTGGAAGACTGTGTTTGTTTCGAAACCGTAGAGAGATTGCAGGTTGGAAAACCTTTTTTTGGTCGGATCCTGTTCCGTCCATGTTTGTTTGAAAAATAGAAAGTCGGGGCGTCTGATTTCAAAAAAAAATCGTTTATATTTACTAAATATTTATCTCTTTTCAGACGGGATTTTCTATTTGTGCGATTGGTGTATTCGCCTATAACTTCGGAGGTTATGGACCAACGTGGATTCTTGGTACCCCACTTATTCGACAATACTGCCTTATTCACGATGTCGGAGGGCAGAGAATCGGATTTGCTCCTTCCAAGACTGCTTAAACTTTACTATCCTATCGTTTCTTATGCGTTTCTAGCCAAGTTAGTAGATACGCAACACGTTATCGTAAACATGTCTCTTCTTATATCAAGCAGTATCTGTCTGCATTCATCCTCAATGGATGATCGTTTCTTACTTCCTGCCAACCGTTTTATGCATGATTTGTAGCTCAGATAAATAAAGCATAAAGTGAGTGTACTGTGATATGCCGCAGCTAAAACTACGCCTTCATCCATTTTAAAAAAATCTTTTAAAAAATTTTCGCAAGCTTCCTACCATATATGACCGCGGTAGCTTGTAATCCTGATTGTGTTGCCGCCGTTGTACTGGGCGACCTATCGAAACCTGTTAATCACCTTTACAATTTTTCTGCCCTTCCGGCAATATTAGCAAAGCTGAAAGGCAATCTCAGTTCAGTGGCATCTCGCAGTGACCATATTGGCCAAGATCATTGAAGGTGAAAATATCGGCGAAAATGTCACGCGCTGTGGTGCCCCATTTTGTGCGTTTATTGAATGTGCAGGTGCGATGGTACCATTGCATGCATATTTGGCTTTTCTGCGAAACCTAGTGAAGTCTGTTCCTCCGACGAAAGGAATTGCATGGACGCATTTGCTACAGCTTGTGTAACACTCAACTCGATTAGTTCCTAGCCAGTTAGTTGCCCACAGACAGCGAGATGTGAACTCTTTCTTTGATTTTTTAAAATAAATCCAAGCAATATTTCGCACGCCGTAGCTCCGTCCAATTTTCGACGATTATCCTATCAAATTTTAGGCCATGACTCTCCAGGCTACTAATTTGGACATACTGTAGCTGAGCAAAGCAGTTATCCTCGGATCTTTTGTAAACTCGCAGTAATACGTAATAAAGCGCATGAAAAATAAAATCTTGACCCTTGAATAAACTGACGCATCTTGGTAGCTTTCGCAATGGGCGTTGCTGTTGTCACAGTCTTTTGGCGAAGTGCCTAATTTACTTGACATCACTTTGCATGGAGAAAATATTATCAGTTGCCTTCCTTCTTCAAATAATTGATAAGCATGGCGAGTAGCAATTGTGCATGGAATGAGCACCGTCACAGATGCAACACTCTGCAAGCAACGATTCGATGTATCTTTTAAATAAAGAACGCATTACTCTTTGAAGTTGAAGGGAAGCAAAAGGCAGATGAAATATACCGATAAACTTGCGATAGAAGTTCATATATTCAACCAAATGTTCTCTTTGCAAACGGTACTAAATTCGCAATTTTGCAATGTCCCTTCCAATAATCCGCAATCTCCGCATATGGTTCCACGGTCATATTGAACTTATCATCAACACAGTAGATACATGGCAGAGTTTATGCGATTAAGACGACGTACACGAGTGCTGCACAGTTGTATGAACAGCGAAATGAACATAAACTTATCACCTGTTGAAGGTGATCATTTGCGTCTTGTCAATGCATAGCTCAAACGTATGTACTTTCGTGTAGGTATACCAAACTTGCTTCTTTCTGTAATACCGAGTGCTTGCTTCGTTAGGAGTTGCAAGAGAATCGACAGACCGCTCAACGCAGTTTTCATTAGTCGATGATGGAACTCTCTCTTCTATGGCAAGCAGTATGCAGTACCAGAGCAGATCCGTACTTTCGAGTTTTTGTTGATTGAAGCAGCTGTTTTCTTCCTACGTGGTAATGTTTCCCACATCCTCCAGTAATCATAATGATTGTGTTTTCATGCACTTTCGAGCTTTCTATTTGGTGAACATTTAATATTCAAATCTCGTTTGAGAACACACTTGTTTAATCTCAGCTCAGTGCTGCGCAGTGCGCTATTCAACAGAAACGATTAACTCATTCATAGTTGCATAGATAGCCCCTGGATCTGATAGTCCTGATAGGATCTGATAGCTCCTGGAGCGCAGATCACCTCACCAATACATTGTATTGTGACGGCTGAATCGATATTACTTCAAATGCGAAATTCGCATATAAGCTGTCGTGTACAGCATCAGTAGATAGTTCATCTCTTAATGGGATAAGATATTTTCGTATTATTCGTACTTACCGCTTCGCTGTTGGTATATTTGCCAGTAAGCCAAATTGTTAAGACTCTTTTGTCATTTCGCATGGATCGGTTCGAAGATCGTTTCTGTTCTTTGTTAACAAAAATGATTTACCATATTCTTTGAACAATTATCTTTCTCCTCAATCTGATGGCATACTCAGATCTTTGTCTGGTATGGTGTGTCTGGTATGAAGTCACCACTATCGGCATTTACTGATGGCAGTCACTTGTGACTTAAGAAAGCGAAAAAATGTGCACTACACGAACAGCACTTGTAGCGCATTACAGTTGATTGATAAGAGCGACAAACGACATCGCATGCTAAACTTCAAAAACAAGCTTACTATGCGGCGATTAAAGCGCTGTATGGAACGCCTAGTTCAGTCAGTGCCCTTTTCTCGCCCATATAAAACATTAGCAACGTTCATTGCGCCTGTTGGTTGCAAAAGATGAAGCTGTTTCTCATACAGTTGGCCTTTGTGACTCTTACGGCTGCTGTTGTCACTCGTGTTCCCCTACTGCATATCGAGACACGGAGGATTCGTCTTATCAGAGAAGGGAAATGGGAGGAACATCGACGAATGAAAGAGGAACTCCGTTCGATAAGGATTAAGGCCGGAAGCTCAAAACCTCGTGTTGTCTCAAGTCAAGGAGTAAGCTCCATTATATCAGTGGGAACTAAAATCCTGTTTTTAAAAAATGCGTTATAGAACTGATCGTCAAAAACTTTTAAGGTACGTGAAGAAACAAAAATTTCGTGATTTTGTCACATTTCTCAGTGAAAATTAGCACTTCTTGAATCTCGCCAAAAGTCATACGAAAGGCCGAGAACGAAGACAAACGACTATTCCGGCTGGCATTGCCTGAACTCATTTTCTAATGTCTGTTTCTTTTTCGCACCCCTTGTTCTTCTTTTTCATGTGAATTTTTACGGTCCATTTCAGTAGCAATTTGAATGAAAAGTCGGCCAGTTGAAAACTAAAAACTTTTCCGATCTGTTCACATCTGGTTGAATATAACCGTGCAAGCCCATCAAGAGCTGAAAGATCGTAACGACATATTCCTTGTGGATTTTCATGCCAAATTTAATTGCCTTATTTCGTTCGTACAGTTCGTTAGCCGAAAATAGAGAAAATAACAAGCGACACTGGCAAGAGGAAAGAATACGGAAACAAGAAAAAAACGTGAGCGCAAAAAGCTTAGAAAAATGAGTTTTTAAAATATCGTCCGAAGAATTTCTCAGAAGAATTGTTTTCGAAATACCTAAAACCGCAGAAAGCTTCCTCTATTTGTGTGTAACGCTGCTGATAGCACCAATATGAACACCTATGCGAAAATCACCGTCTTTAGGGTGCGTAAACGTTTTTTTTTGGCAGAAATAAAGGCAAATGATTAGATGCGCGTAAGTATTTTTGCCTAACACCCGAATGGAGTCGCTTACAGGTAATGGTCACCAAGACTTTTGTCCATGGCTCACAACTATTGCCACTGTTAGCGCCTGTTTCCGCAAAAACTTTTTTCGCTCTTCCTTACAAGGCTTTTCATTTCTTTTGCAGAATTCACAACACTTCATAATATGTTTAGTGTTCATCATGCAACCCTTTCCGACTTTCCGATTCAACTAAGGTCCCAGATAATGCAATTATCTGTATATCCTGCCATTTCCACTTGAACGTTTTCCATGCGCCGTAGTGTACGTTGTGTGGAAAATGTAAACTGTGGTCCTCAACTCATTCAGGAGTAGATATCATATTTTGGTCGGGAGCCCTTGCAACGCAGCAGGTTAAACCCGCTAGATTCAATCGAGTTACCTTCAATCGTTGATAAGCTGTGAAAATTGAGGATAGACACGCAGGCACACGCTCATAAATACTAGCAACATTCATTTGCATGGCCATGAAGGGGACAGTGAAATTTCTTTTTATCATGAATAATTGCTTTCATTATGAGTTTTTTTAGTTTTTACACGATTTTACACGATTCACATTTTTTTACATCAGATGAACGAACGAAAATACCTTTTGTTAAATCATGATTTATCATGATTTATCATGATTTATCATGACTTATCATGAATTATCATGAAATTACTCTTGCAGCACTTTAGCGGCAGTGAGATTTGTACATGAAAAGTAAGTAAGCAATATTTGAAAGTAGTTCAGGTGAATGACTATGACGATTTGGAATACGTTGGCAATATAACTATCGGCACACCGCCAACGCAGCAATTCAATGTCGTCTTGGATACGGGTTCTTCGAACCTTTGGATTCCCGACTCAACGTGTACAACTTCCGATTGCAGCCTGAAGCATCGCTATAACGCGAATGCGTCTAGTACCCATAGTATAGACGGACGACAATGGCGTGTTATATATGGTGATGGATCTAATGCTAATGGATACCTCGGCACAGATGTTATAACGGTAAGCGTTGTTCCCGTCGGTTAGTTACGATAACCTCCTGCGAACAAAAAGATTTCAGGGTGGACAACTTCCGATTGCAGCCTGAAGCATCGCTATAACGCGAATGCGTCTAGTACCCATAGTATAGACGGACGACAATGGCGTGTTATATATGGTGATGGATCTAATGCTAATGGATACCTCGGCACAGATGTTATAACGGTAAGCGTTGTTCCCGTCGGTTAGTTACGATAACCTCCTGCGAACAAAAAGATTTCAGGGTGGACATTGCTGATTACAGTATATTTCTTTTGCTAAAACGCTATCACGGCACATTTTGCATGCAGTGGTGAATGAAGGTGGCTATTTTATTTGTGGAAGGTACTACTTTCTACAACCAGCCTCCCTGAAAAATGCATTTGAAGAAGATCACTTCCAACGTATTTCATCTGTTCGCTCAGCATATTTTGCACTCGCAGATGTGTTTTGCCACACAGAGCCGCACAATGGCTATGACGAGAAGCACATAAAATTCTGAAGTGTCGACGACAATATTGCATTCTGAGGCGTGTACAATTGGGATGCATACCAGCGGACTGACACGATCTTCTTCGCAACTCACTTGCCAAACCAGCCTATTGTCATTAATTAGTCGAAAACGACAAATATTAGAATTTTACCCGACTCGACCGCCCATAGAAATCCTCCCCTTAATATTCATTTTCCTATGGCCACATCAACGCAACCTGACCGTTTGTAAACCATATGTAGTAAACTTCTGCTCTCTTTTAGCGGCGATAACTCTGCACCTGAGTTTGTGAGTGATTGCGAAATTGTAAAGGGAATGCGATCTATGGTGCACATTTTACCTATTAAACTGTTCAGCTGTTGCCGATTGAAAACGATCGAATAGACACACGGAGGAGCAGACAATCACAGTTCCGTTTTGATAGGGGAGAGGAGATGAAATGGAATACGAAGGGAGCTGCAGGAAGTGAATAGCGAACAAAAGCAAAGTGGAAATAGTGTGCTTTTCGTTAAGCGCGTTTTTGAAATGAGGCATTACCCGAAAAAAAAGTGCTCATTCGATCATAATGGAATTGTTGTTTTTATGGAGTAAAATTCCGCAAAATTTTACGCATTTAATAATTGCCGATTTTATTTCTTCTCTCGTTCGGTTCTCTTTTAATTGTATTCGCCGCTTTTTCTCTCGTTTATCAAAGCCGGATTGTATCGGCTTGCAGACATGAAGCTATCGTAATATGCTTTGCAAATTGAAATTAACGAAAATGCATAAAATACACATAGACGGAAAGCGTTTGTTAATATTCGTGAACGGGTATATTTTTGTGGTGAGCCTTACGAGTGGAAGCAAACTGCGAAACAAATGCAAAAAATGGAGGCAATGAACATGTGCACTGAACCGTCAATGAGACGAAGTCATGGATGATGCGCCAAGCCTATAATTTTAGCTGGCCAAAGTTATACGCGTTTTTGTGTGAGTGCGTCCGCGTCTTTGGATGTCTCATTGTTTCAATTTGAGAGGTATTTAGGTCAAAAATTTGGTACGAAATGGTAGTACAATAAATCTTTCGCTTCGAACTGGACGCAGCACGAGAAACTTAGGCCTTATCAGCCAGTAGGTCCATCAATTGGGCTGAGCAGATGCGGTAGGCTAAACGAATTTTGAGGCAGATAAAGTTGTGCATAATTTTGTTTTCAACGGCTCAAGCAAAACAACAGATCATCTGTCTGCTTGATCTATCCATTCATAACAAGTTAAAACGTCGGCTTTACGCATGTACAGTAGATCGAACAAATGATGGGCAAAAGAAAAGTTGCACTATCGCGCGTCCATACTGCTTAACTATGCGTAGTAAAATAAGAGAGAGAAGAGACGAGAGGGGGGGTTATACGAAAAGGAGTTGGCCAGAGCTTACGGTAATGAAATTTGATGAATAATAATGGGTAGAGCTAAGGATATTCAAAGATTCAAAGATTCAAAGATCGATCGGGCCTTCAGTGCGATGTATCGATATTACTGAGATGCAGTCGCACACCAAGCACAGCCATTCTTTTGGCTGTTTTAGCTTGTTCTTATATACTAATCGCTGGCTGGGCTGTCAGAACTAAGGATATAATCAACATAGTCGAACAATTTAAGTGTGAATAAATGGAAGAAATAATATTAAAACAGGAAACGAGAAAAAATCAATCACATGACCATTGCGTTATCTTCTCCGTTCATCTTCAAACCAACCCATCGATCAGGAGGGAATAATCCATACATCTAAAGAGGTCAAAAATCTCTTCACATTTGCTACCACCAGTCAGATCGACTAGAATTCCAGTTTTCCTCAGTTCCCTCACTCGCAGTTTATGAGAGCGGCTAGTTTGATGACTAAGTGGTGAGATGAAATCATCGACATGATACAATTTCTCTGGCTCGTATCCCTGGTGTTTATCAAATGTGGGTAGAACTGCAGTGGTTCATTCGTGGGTTGGGCATGTTGAAACTGTAGAAGAGGGTCACGCGCGCTTGTTCTCCCGAAAAATTTCATTTCTGTTCCAGAAGTTCACGTTCCATGCCCTGCGTGATGTGGCCTCTAGTTTGCAACGTTATGCATCGCAACATTCTAAATTTTGATGCATACAAGTAGACGGCAACTATTCTTTGAAGCGCCTCTACAGCCACGTTTTCTTCCATGCGCTAGCGACAACCCTCCAGTAGGTTATGGATGTGTTCAAATCATGAGAAGGTTTTCGAGTTTATCAGTTAGGTGAAGTACATTGTCCCGATCATTCCTTGTAGTAAAATTTGCAGCGCAGAGCATCGGTCGAAGTGTTTACCTGTGAGTAAAGCTGCACTAGTTTTGTAGCTTGGTGGAGTCGGTGAAGCTCAACTGCGAATACAAAGTCAAACATTCGGACAAGCCACCAGTATGATGGGATTCAGGAATGATCCTGTTGATGGTATTCTTGGCCTCGGATTCACCGCTCTGGCCGATGACTTCGTTGAACCGCCAGTGATCAACGCCATAGCGCAGAAACTTCTTGATGAACCCATCTTCACCGTGTGGATGCAAGCCGCAGTGAGTTTCACGAGTAACACCTCGTACGATGGTTCTTTCCTTAAAGCAGTTAATGTATTGGTTAAAATAGTTAGGTTTAAACAAATAGCGCGGTTTATAAATTAACCTTAGGCACTAATCTCATCCCACTCTGGCTTATCCGATTTATTACCATTAGGCGCTCTGCTCGAAACGACTCCCACAGGGTGCCGTCTTTTCGAACGTCGTTTAAGACATATAGCGAAAATATTTTCTCCTCTTTCTATCTGGTAATTTTCTTCGACCTGAGCCAAACCGCTGCTCCAGAACGAAAATTTTCGCCTACGCTTCGATGCACGATGCGCGATGCCAAACGGCGCAACCACAAACCTGTGAGCTACATTCATCACTTAGCAAAACATGCGTACACCTCAGGGTTACCAACAAAACGTTTATGGCGGTCAATTCACATACGGCGGTCTCGATCCGGAGCACTGTGGCCCAGTTATCGCCTACCAACCGCTGTCGATGGCTAGCTTCTGGCAGTATCGTATGAAGGCAATCGGTGTAGGAAATTATTTGAATCGCAAGGGATGGGAAGTGATTGCGGATACTGGCACATCGTTCATCGGTGGACCGGCATATGTCATCGATGAGATCGGCGCCGCGCTTGGTGCAAAGGTTAGCCTTATTGTGAATTCAAACACACAACGAGCACAAAAATTCTTTGCGCTATTGTGACTCATATAATAAGTGAGAAGCATGACAAAAGGACTGGCAAAACGTCCGCTTTGGCTGTCCCACTAGGATCAGCCGAAATGACAGTACATATACCGGATGATCCGATCGCTGGCACAAATCCTTCTCTAAAAATCGGCCGAATACACAATCGCCCAGTTGAATACTCCTGGGGTGTAACCCGCAGATACCGTATTTTCTATAGTTCGATACGGTACCCAGGCTGAAACTACTGGACACACAAATGCACATACGCACTTCCACAAAACTGAAGTTTCCAAAATGCACTTTCCGAGTGCAAATTTTGCAAAATCGCAAAGGAAACGAAACGTTAACAAAAGGTCGAACAAGTGCTCGAATCACTTTAAAAATGAATGCATATATTCTAAATTTTTAGGATATCCTGAATTTTTTAGATTTTTTAAGAATTTTTTTGGAATTTTAGAATTTTAGAATCCTGAAAGGTTTTAGAATTTAAAAAAATTCTAAATCCTTCGGACATTACGAAAATGGCTGATACGATCGGTGAAACTGTTGAGCTTGTTGAGTTCAATAACTTATGCTCTTCTTTGTGTCACATATTTAAAAGTTGACAAAAAAGCAATTTAATGGTCGCCGTAAAACATTCGAAATATATCTGAAGTGGAGAACGATTGATGATATATCGTGACTCAGTGAAACTTCATACATAAATTTTCGAGTGATTTTGAAAAGCAAATTGAATGAAATCTCTGAAATATGGGTTCGATGTGAAGTGAAAGATCATTGTCAGCGCTCAACAAAGTCTACATTGAAGGAGAAATTTTAATTTCTTAAAAACCAAACGAAAGATTTTTCTTGTCGATTCGAAAAAAAAAAGTAAACGACTTCGTGATTAACACAAAACAAACTCTTAGAGAAAGACCGTAATTTGTTTTTCTTTTTTTTTTCATCCAGTATTCGCAGTTTAGCCCCCAAATTCGGATTAACAGTTTTACCATCTAGAAAAAATTGTTTTTCCAGTATGACCACTACAATCAATTATATTTCGTACCTTGCGGATCAGAGGACACTCTCATCAATATTGTTCTCTATGTTGGTGAGCACAAATATGAAATTGAACCTCGAAACTACATCGTCAAGGTAGGTGTCTATTTTGGTCGACGATCATCTTCTTTTTCATTGAATTGTGCGCCATAACAAATCGATAACTTCAAATAGGCGCATTATGCATGTTGTAAGCCTTTTATGTTGTACCCGATTCATGAATGATGTCTTGCATAAGATGCTCCCGATGCACATGACCGTACAGAGCGTTCTTTACGTTTTCGATTTGTTACGATACTGTTTGAATGGAACATCTGTGATCGTATTATTTGAACCGATTCTGGGAACTGTGGTTTAAAGAACCCAAAATTTATGGATCATAGAAGCATGATTTACATACAACAAGAAGCTGAACCATTCCGCACACAAAAAAATGGCTAAAAAAAGTTTGTCAACGTTTTGAAAACGTCTCCCGATCATATCAGCGAGAGGGAACATTCGATTAGTGATACCGCTAACGCTCCAGTGAATATGTTTGCTCTTTTCAGGATGGTTTACCTTAAAGTAAGTTTATGTATCGCAGGGAAAATATAATAAGAAAATATAAAATGCAATAACAAATAAGTAAAAAAGAAGTCAAAAGTTTGCAATTTTACTTTTCTACTTTTACTTTCGCGATAAGCCGCTGACTAAGCGGTTCCTCTTGTGTGAATTCAGGAATGATTTGAAAGAGGTTGTGTTTCTTTTAAAACCGTAGAGAGGTTGCAAGTTGAAATACATTTCCTTCCTTTAGTACAATTTTATTCCCTCCACGTAAGTTTAGGAAATGGAAGGTGGGAGTCTTCGATTCAAAGAAGCATCTATCATTGATCCCTTTCCAGATGACTACCAACAAGTGTGCGGTTGGCATGTTTGGGTATAGCTCCGGAGGTTATGGACCAACGTGGATTCTTGGTGATCCGCTTATTCGACAGTACTGCGTTATTCACGATGTCGGCCAGCAAAGAATCGGATTTGCTCGTTCCAAGACTGCTTGAACTTTTCTATCCTATCGTCTCTTATGCGCTTGTAACCAACTTACATGATGTGCCACGTCTTTTTATAAACATGTCTCTTATTATATAAAGTTTATTTATGCATAAATCGGCGACGAAAGAATGGGACCAATGAATGAATTTTGATGCAGAGATGGCCCTGCGGTTGA
>JPKZ01000233.1:63114-76202 GCA_000803305.1 Toxocara canis | reverse complement strand
AAACCGCTGCTCCAGAACGAAAATTTTCGCCTACGCTTCGATGCACGATGCGCGATGCCAAACGGCGCAACCACAAACCTGTGAGCTACATTCATCACTTAGCAAAACATGCGTACACCTCAGGGTTACCAACAAAACGTTTATGGCGGTCAATTCACATACGGCGGTCTCGATCCGGAGCACTGTGGCCCAGTTATCGCCTACCAACCGCTGTCGATGGCTAGCTTCTGGCAGTATCGTATGAAGGCAATCGGTGTAGGAAATTATTTGAATCGCAAGGGATGGGAAGTGATTGCGGATACTGGCACATCGTTCATCGGTGGACCGGCATATGTCATCGATGAGATCGGCGCCGCGCTTGGTGCAAAGGTTAGCCTTATTGTGAATTCAAACACACAACGAGCACAAAAATTCTTTGCGCTATTGTGACTCATATAATAAGTGAGAAGCATGACAAAAGGACTGGCAAAACGTCCGCTTTGGCTGTCCCACTAGGATCAGCCGAAATGACAGTACATATACCGGATGATCCGATCGCTGGCACAAATCCTTCTCTAAAAATCGGCCGAATACACAATCGCCCAGTTGAATACTCCTGGGGTGTAACCCGCAGATACCGTATTTTCTATAGTTCGATACGGTACCCAGGCTGAAACTACTGGACACACAAATGCACATACGCACTTCCACAAAACTGAAGTTTCCAAAATGCACTTTCCGAGTGCAAATTTTGCAAAATCGCAAAGGAAACGAAACGTTAACAAAAGGTCGAACAAGTGCTCGAATCACTTTAAAAATGAATGCATATATTCTAAATTTTTAGGATATCCTGAATTTTTTAGATTTTTTAAGAATTTTTTTGGAATTTTAGAATTTTAGAATCCTGAAAGGTTTTAGAATTTAAAAAAATTCTAAATCCTTCGGACATTACGAAAATGGCTGATACGATCGGTGAAACTGTTGAGCTTGTTGAGTTCAATAACTTATGCTCTTCTTTGTGTCACATATTTAAAAGTTGACAAAAAAGCAATTTAATGGTCGCCGTAAAACATTCGAAATATATCTGAAGTGGAGAACGATTGATGATATATCGTGACTCAGTGAAACTTCATACATAAATTTTCGAGTGATTTTGAAAAGCAAATTGAATGAAATCTCTGAAATATGGGTTCGATGTGAAGTGAAAGATCATTGTCAGCGCTCAACAAAGTCTACATTGAAGGAGAAATTTTAATTTCTTAAAAACCAAACGAAAGATTTTATTTGTCATTTCGAAAAAAAAAAGTAAACGACTTCGTGATTAACACAAAACAAACTCTTAGAGAAAGACCGTAATTTGTTTTTCTTTTTTTTTTCATCCAGTATTCGCAGTTTAGCCCCCAAATTCGGATCAACAGTTTTACCATCTAGAAAAAATTGTTTTTCCAGTATGACCACTACAATCAATTATATTTCGTACCTTGCGGATCAGAGGACACTCTCATCAATATTGTTCTCTATGTTGGTGAGCACAAATATGAAATTGAACCTCGAAACTACATCGTCAAGGTAGGTGTCTATTTTGGTCGACGATCATCTTCTTTTTCATTGAATTGTGCGCCATAACAAATCGATAACTTCAAATAGGCGCATTATGCATGTTGTAAGCCTTTTATGTTGTACCCGATTCATGAATGATGTCTTGCATAAGATGCTCCCGATGCACATGACCGTATAGAGCGTTCTTTACGTTTTCGATTTGTTACGATACTGTTTGAATGGAACATCTGTGATCGTATTATTTGAACCGATTCTGGGAACTGTGGTTTAAAGAACCCAAAATTTATGGATCATAGAAGCATGATTTACATACAACAAGAAGCTGAACCATTCCGCACACAAAAAAATGGCTAAAAAAAGTTTGTCAACGTTTTGAAAACGTCTCCCGATCATATCAGCGAGAGGGAACATTCGATTAGTGATACCGCTAACGCTCCAGTGAATATGTTTGCTCTTTTCAGGATGGTTTACCTTAAAGTAAGTTTATGTATCGCAGGGAAAATATAATAAGAAAATATAAAATGCAATAACAAATAAGTAAAAAAGAAGTCAAAAGTTTGCAATTTTACTTTTCTACTTTTACTTTCGCGATAAGCCGCTGACTAAGCGGTTCCTCTTGTGTGAATTCAGGAATGATTTGAAAGAGGTTGTGTTTCTTTTAAAACCGTAGAGAGGTTGCAAGTTGAAATACATTTCCTTCCTTTAGTACAATTTTATTCCCTCCACGTAAGTTTAGGAAATGGAAGGTGGGAGTCTTCGATTCAAAGAAGCATCTATCATTGATCCCTTTCCAGATGACTACCAACAAGTGTGCGGTTGGCATGTTTGGGTATAGCTCCGGAGGTTATGGACCAACGTGGATTCTTGGTGATCCGCTTATTCGACAGTACTGCGTTATTCACGATGTCGGCCAGCAAAGAATCGGATTTGCTCGTTCCAAGACTGCTTGAACTTTTCTATCCTATCGTCTCTTATGCGCTTGTAACCAACTTACATGATGTGCCACGTCTTTTTATAAACATGTCTCTTATTATATAAAGTTTATTTATGCATAAATCGGCGACGAAAGAATGGGACCAATGAATGAATTTTGATGCAGAGATGGCCCTGCGGTTGAAAACGTTTCGAGTGCCTAGAGAAATAAGGTCATGAATTTCTCGGAGTAGAAATCGAAGGCATTTTCATCGATTTCCTTCCTCAGTTTACCATCCCTTTCCAGATGACTACCAACAAGTGTGCGGTTGGCATGTTTGGGTATAGCTCCGGAGGTTATGGACCAACGTGGATTCTTGGTGATCCGCTTATTCGACAGTACTGCGTTATTCACGATGTCGGCCAGCAAAGAATCGGATTTGCTCGTTCCAAGACTGCTTGAACTTTTCTATCCTATCGTCTCTTATGCGCTTGTAACCAACTTACATGATGTGCCACGTCTTTTTATAAACATGTCTCTTATTATATAAAGTTTATTTATGCATAAATCGGCGACGAAAGAATGGGACCAATGAATGAATTTTGATGCAGAGATGGCCCTGCGGTTGAGAACGTTTCGAGTGCCTAGAGAAATAATTCATGAATTTCTCGGAGTAGAAATCGAAGGCATTTTCATCGATTTCCTTCCTCAGTTTACCACTAATAACTTCGTGGACTTGTATACACATGGTAAAATTCATATAAGAGGGAACTAAATGACTCGAAGAGAGATGGTCTTATTATCATAGATGGCCAAACGAGTCCATTCATATAGAGGCGAAATCATTCTACCATCTATTTCATATGCTTGTTGTCCGTTATGAACTTCAATGAGTGATCGTTATCGCTTAATTATGACTTCACCTAATTTGCGGACGGTAGTGATAACTGTATAGAAAGCAGTTATTGAGTTGTTGGAGAGTTATAATTGGTGATCTATGAGGGAACTAAATGTGAGGGAACTATGAGGGAACTAAATAATTGGTGACCTATGAGGGAACTATACTGAATACTTTGCGTTGCGCAAGAAGGGCACTCAAACGCAAAAGAGGTCACGCATGAAAAGTTCATCGAAAACGACGAAGGATCGTAAGCCTGGATCGTGATATCTATTATGTTTCACTTAACGTTTAATCTCTGTTTTGAAAAGCAATGAAACTAGTACTGTATTTTCACGACTTAAATCACTTAAAAAATCTTATAATCAAGGATTTAAAACAAGCTGATAAAGGCATATGGCTTATCTAAGCCCGGGGTGCTGGTGTTGCCCTTTTTATGAAAATTAGATAGGAAGCTTTAAAAAAATGCAACAGATGAGTTTTGTTTGCGAGAAAGGTTTTCGGTGCAGTCAAATTCTTTTTTTTTCCCTAGCCGGTTTTGTTCATATTCGTTTAGTACCTAATTGCAGGAGTGGGTGGAATACAGTGTAAAACGCGGACACTTCCGCCATTAGTGCTTTAATAAGATAATGCATGCAGTAATAGGATACTTTGGTTTGCTGTTAGTTGGGGTATGAATAGTTTGGGGTCATACGAACCTAACTACATACTGCGTAGTGTTGACAGTGCAACCAGGAAAATTTTTGCGCCGAACAGCTGGTGATAAAACCTCGTGAGTTGTGGACAGCCGAGCCTTGAGCATCATAGTCTTGAGCATCAACAATGAGTATCATGTCTGTCGTCCTTCACTTTTATGGTCGAGGTGTCTCATCTGTTGCCCTATCATGCTTTTGTGTTAGTGCTGTTCAGTGCGCTTTGGTGTTGCTTTCTTCATTTGTGGAATCCGAATGTTGTATGGAAGGAATTTGGAGGCACGCTGGAACGACTCTGCGCTCTAAACGAGCCATCCTGTGGATATGTAACTAATACAACGATGCTGCTTAGGGCAGTTCCCAAACGAACTTACTATATGCAAATTTTTCATACAAGCAGCAAATTGCATACAAATTATTAGCCTCAACTGGCTGGCCTACTTAGCGTGTGCGGTGGTGTTATGTAGCACCACTTTGAGAGCAGTACCCGTATTTCGCTCCTTCCAATATCATCGTTTCTTTGCCTGTAAAAATACTATCGCATCTATAATATTCATCCTTACAGTCATGCGTGTTCCTCATAGTGATGTGGATGCTACTTTTAACGACTACTGAGCGAGTTTCGATAGCCGGGGAGCGAAAGAATTGCTCGAAACTGCTCGACGATGTCATCGCAGTGTGATGGGGATGTGCAAATTCTTGTTGGCAAGCATCAACTACCATAGCTGCATTTAAGAAATTATAATATTTCCAGAGTGTTCGGCAATGTGAGTCATTAGATCAGGCTTTCATCTCATTGTTTTCACGTTCACTGTCTCCAGCGGTCGTTGCTGCTTTAGATGTCAAAAAAATCGTCAACATCTAGCACTAGTAGCGCTCGAAGAGGTGGCGGCTCGCCTGATTACGAGCTTAGTATTACGCCTCCGTGGGTTTTTTTGCGCATTTTCGCCCATTTGCACAGAACTGTTTAGAACATTTCAAAATTTAACGTGCTTTTAAACAGTTCACAATCAGCTTGCGTATCGAATTGTTCCTTCATTTCGTTCTTTTTTTTCACATACTGAAGCATAAATATAGCTGGGGGTAATTTCACAAGAGCCAAAATGTTTGAGAATGCCTCATTAGTTAGACCACACTCGCTAACGATTGTAGTATGCAGTGATCGGCAACATGCTCAAGCAGCAAATTTTTTTGCCCCGTTGTTCCTGTGTAGTAAATTCATGCTGCTATCTCTTCGTAGGGCTCACATTGTCACCATACATGAACTTAGATTTATTCCGAACTTAGATTTATCCTGAACAGTTTATTCCGAACATGTATGCTTGATCTACGCGATGCAACAAAATCCATTTTCAAAATTCCAGTATCTGTTTAAGTTTAGAGTCGTTTATTTGTGAAAAACTAACTATCATATACTTCATATACAACAGTTGTTTATGATTGTGCAAATGGCGTCCAACCTCTTCGCTTTTGTAAACGTTGAAAAAACGTGATCCGTAGATGTTGAGAAGACTTGCGTACTTTTTAATTAAAGTAAGCTGTAGCAAATCGAAAATGCTTAACATGCGCTTTATGTTCATGCCGACGGTGTACCTGTTATGCGCAACGCATGCATTATTCTAAGCTAGCAGAACTTGTGCATCATTCACATTAATATGCAAATCATGACCTTATCTTTTTTTCGATTTACTATGACTTCGGATGACATTCAATTGATTCGTCACTGAACGTTTAACCAACCAAACGTTGTGATTGTTTTCAAGTATTATACGATTTGATACTGAATGTTTTAGATGGATCATATTTAGCGCCGAAGATAGTTATATGCGACCGCAGTATTCTTATTTCACCATCCAAAATATCGAATCCGTTCCAGTTGTCTATAGAATTCGAACTAAGGTTTTTTTTTTTAAATAGAAATACTCACGTTTCACATCTTCTAAAGAACATGATGCAAAAAATAAGTGTTACACTAGGACAGCTGTCGTAATGCAATGCGATGAATCGATTTTTATTTAGTATTTATTTTGTATATTCATTTTAATTTATCGAGTTTTTTCAATCAAAACACCTCGGCGAGGTTCGATTGATCGGGAAGTGTCTATTTGAAAGTGGCTGTATTTGCCAAGGCACTTCGACATGAGATTTATATAGGTCATATTTCTGATTTATGTTATATTATGTTATATTTCTATAGACTTATATATGTTATATTTCTGATGGGACGAGCAGTAGCTCAGTGGTAGAGCTCTCGCTTCGTATGC
This sequence comes from Toxocara canis, assembly GCA_000803305.1. NCBI lineage: Eukaryota > Metazoa > Nematoda > Chromadorea > Rhabditida > Toxocaridae > Toxocara > Toxocara canis. The sequence continues at coordinate 69,896 of JPKZ01000233.1, read as the reverse complement.
GAGAAGACCTTTCCCGGCTATTTACCCGACGGATCGCCAGCAGGGTGATCAGCAGTCGTTCTGAAACTGGTCAAAACAATCATGCGTGCACATGGTTGTCAGCTGCATCGATATGGGAATCGATGAATTTACAGCTGCCTTTGCATGCCTTTGCTTATTTCTAATGATGGCTTTATTAATGGGAAACAAACACTCACCCGTAAAGTATCCTCATTCGAGAGAAGGTTCAATTTTTTGTAGGATGTCTATATGAAAGCACAACTGTAGCCCGGATGCGATTGTATTCTGGAACACTCCTAAACAGAAACACAACTCTACGCTTCATAACGCTGTCATCTTTGGTCAAAAACTAAAGCTTAGCGAGTGTCTGCACTTTTGGAATTTTCTACTATTTTTCGATTATTTTCTGATGTGTAAAGTCGTCTTTCTTCTTTACGTTATTATCCATACTTGGTTTTCGTTTTGCTCCAAATCTGAAAATATTTCAGGATCGTTCATTTCCTCGATTTTCGCACTGTCATGGCTATTTGTCAGCTGGTGGAACTGACCAAATAACGATGATAGTACCGACCTCAGAGCATTGGCCTCGAGATCCGAGCGAATTTGCCGGAAAAAATCATAAAGTTCTCATTGAAAATCTCACCGTTCCTCCGAGCACCATTCCACCAACTGATGCAGATGTTAGTTCATTTTTAGTGAATAGCTGCAATCGAATTTTAACGGTTTATTTAGCCGAAATAGACCGCAAATCAAGTCGAACAAATCGCTTATCGACTTCTTTTTCCCATTTATATAAAGGTACTAAGCTTGTGGAATTGAAATCAGTTCATTTCGACATCGTAATTAGCTCGCCAAGTGAAACAATTTATGGCGAAGAGAGAAGCACAGATGTACCTTTCTGTGTTTTTAGAGTTTTGTTGAGGTTTTAAAATCTAAGCTCATTACCTTTTAGTAACTAAATGTTAACTGTAAACAAGTAACTTCGCTAATCGATGTGCACATCGGACGTTATAAGGCAGCAACACTGGTGTATTTGCCGCCGTCTTTTTTAAGAAGTAACATAGGAACGTGACGTGCAATGCATGATGCTATGCCATTCGATCACAACGAGCTGATAACCAATTAAATTTTGCTTGACTGATCAAGCCTAATCCGCTTATATAATCACTCAATCAACTAACTAGGATATGCAGTTCTTCCGATAAAATTCGCACTTTACTTAGAGGAAGATAATTTAATCACCTCCCAGCGATTTCAAGCTGTTTTCATTAAAAATTTATGTGATAACCGCATTTCTTTGGCTCAACACGAATTAGTGTGCCCTTATTTGTTGCGATGAAGCACGAATTAAGGTCAGAACAGCTATCGCATATAAACCGACGTATACACACAAGTGCAACCATACTCAGAATATCTTACTGCCCAAGTCGTTTTTGCAGTAACAGACTATTGTATTTCTCACCGTTTATTGGGAGTAATGGCTCATCATAAACCCTCCATTGAACCTCTAAAGAGAACCTCGAAAGAGGCCGTTGTAGCGGTGATAAGTACAATTGTCTGTATATTAAATGCGCTCCAAATCTCAACCTGAATACGCACATGAATTTGAGCGACAATTTTGTATGAGTGCAGTGTATGTTTCAGTCGGCAGCTGAACTCTCCCGAAAAATCTTCAAGCTAACACCACCATTAACGCGGATGTATTGCAAACTGAATTATATTCTACCGAGGTTAATCGCCACAAATACGTCTGATAACGAAGAATCAGCGAAAGCATAATTATTCGACCATCGTTTAGCCTCGAGTAGAAGCCTGTTCTGTGCAGAAGATCGATCTCATTATGGATCCCTCTCATTAAAGATCCCTCTCATTAACGATCCCTCTCATTAAAGATCCCTCTCATTAACGATCCCTCTCATTAGAGATTCCTCTCATTAAAGACCCCTGTCATTAAAGACCCATTCACATTTATTTTAAGCTTTGAAAGACATCGCGATGCATCGAACAAATTCTTTCATTGTAAACACAAACATAATTCAATGAGTCGAAAATTGCTGCAATTTTCGGAATATTGAAACTGATTATGGCGTATTTCCTACTCGCGACTAAATTCAACGCCGAAATAGAATTTTATAAAAGTTGTGATTTGTATTCGAGGCTCTCCAAAATGGCCAAAATGGTGTACTTCATAAGCGTTACTCTTATAATTGCGTTCTGTCCTGATAATGTTACATCCAACGCATCTTACTTCTGCGAAATATCAATATCCGCCATATAGCGGCTGTGACGAAACGCTAAATACTGCCCTCCTCCCCTCGCTCCCACCTTTCATACCCCGCCCCTCCCTGTCCCATTCTCCGAAGGCTTTCAAAGAACATTTTGTGTTCATGCTAACTATGTAATACTTTTATGGTGATTGTTTAAGATCATGGCGCAAACCAAGGAAAATATGCGTGATGTGAATTTCGTAAATCCTATAAATATGTACACTAGTCGCCTCGTATGACTTTGTCTCACTTTGTTACTCTTATTGCTGAAAATTAACAGACTACTCTACGATAATGTTCAGCTCATTTCGTCCGAACTGATAACATCGAAGCAGTCGTGGCGGAAAACAAAAGTTTTTCTTGTTGCCTTAATAGCGCCTTCAAAGGCATCCTTGTTCTCGCTATAAAAGTCGCCTCGCAGAAGTAGTTTCTCGTTTGTTTGTTTGTCTGTTTTTTTACAAAAAAGTGATCAGTTTTCGCGAAACGAAGAACTAAAAATCAAGGAAGTCTTTTGAAAGAGTGCTTTTGGTGCGATGACTAAAAAATCATTATCGTTACTCGTTACAAATATGTAATGCTATCTATCCACTAAAAAATACACGCAAAAACTTGACTTGAGAGATTTATTGATAATGTCCTATATTTGTTATAATGCGATTTGTTTCAAAGAACGATTATTGCACCAAACAACTCTGCAAGATTAGTACGTAGGTCATATATGTATCGCTCTGTCGTTAGGGCTTTTTCATCAAAGTTTATCAGAAAAAATGATCCATGAAACTATCACAAACTCCTTGTCATTTTAATGAATTTCTGACGTTATGCCATTTCCAGTCCTTATTTTCAGCTGCCTCTAATTTGTTGCATTACATTTTTTAGCTTCTTAATGTACCTAGAATCCGGCGCTATAAAAATTTTCGTTGTCAGCGTTACCGTAATCACTTGATCCTAACTTTTTTTTAACATTAGCCGACTTATGTCCGAGCTTATCCAACAATTCCTACTGCTGTCGAGTGATTTCTTCCGTAGTGCGGAATTGATTGTGCTGTTCATGAAATGAAGTTCCACTTTTAACGTTATCACAAACGAATACAAAAGTGAACGTTCATTGTTTGCTTTCATGTTTTATCACTGTTAGAGAATCATAAACGATGATTTTCTCATACGTGACAATTATCACGAAAATGTTAAACGATAACAGCACTCTTGTGTTCGTCGAATCGTGCATCGCATTGTGGTTCGAATAGTAATCGTAGTAATACTCGTCCTCCTTAAGCCTTTCAAATTCACCACCACACACCATCGCTCAAACATTCTCATTTTTGTTCGTTTTTGTAACACGTCGATAACATGAGAAGTCTTAGAATTTTGCTTTGTGATCATCATCTCTTTTATACTGATCTGTTCTTGCTCCATAAAACCGACCGATCAATAGAGTCGAGCACAGAAAAATAATTTTGCAAAATGCTGATTCGTTTACTGTTTAACAGACAGGACTATCAACTATTGGCATTCATTCATCGCTTGCAACCTTTCTTTTTTGGCTTCAAATATGTAGAGCTCAAGCTGAAGATTCCGCCATGTTGTCTTCGAATCTTTTTCAGCTATCTTGCTATGCTGAGCCGTCTTCTTGAGCCGGCAGTAACAGTTCAAACGTCAAATGAAGCGAAAATCTTGACAAGAGTCCTAGGCCGACTAATTTGATGAAAATTATAATTCATTGTTGGCTTCTCATAGTCGAGAAGCATTTTTCATTTTTTCATACTACTACCAGTGAATTTTTATGAATAAAACATTACGGTACTAGACAGAATAAGACAATCGATTCGATTAATTTCTGTTGTCGGTTTAGCGCTATCGCAAAATGAACAACTAAGCAGCGAAGGGCAATTGGTTCAGCAACTTTACCAGGGCGTTCCTTACTCTCGGAGGGTTTCCGTTCATCGATATCGATAACGATTGCCGACGAGATAAGAAATAGATCTTTGCAAAAATGTGGATGCACTTATGAGCCGATTATCAATAATAAAATATGTTTGGCATTATCGGTCCGAATGGGATGACTTTTGTACAAAATAAGTATGTGCATGCCAAAAATTATATTCAGTTGATACTTAAATAGCAAAAATTGATTGTATGAGACATGACATTACCTCTTGTTTACTATACGCCTAATATGGTTATCGAGTTTTGGTCGACAAATTTTAATACGAGCATAAATTTGAGTTAAGCAAAGTTATTTTGTTTAAATGTTACAGTATGCGATAAAAATGGAAAGACGTTGACAGAGACGATTTAAAAATTCAACAAAATTTCGTTGAAATTAAAATTAGTTGAGCGAAGAAAATAGAAAGACAAAACTACTGACCAATGCGTAACCATCCCATCTTCTATAGAAATGAAATTCTGCAATCATCGATTGAGCCGTTAAAATTTTGGGTCAAAACAAAATTTTTCTGCTTGAAAATTTCTTGCACCAAATCTTACGGTGTATGCATTGTTGATCATTCTTAAGGCCTGAATTAGGTAATGCGAGAAACGAAAAAAAGCGCAAAGGGGGAGATGGGGTGAGAAATCAGAAAGCACAACTCCAAAGAGATCACCGATGGCGTGAGACGTTTTAAAATGTTGGTGTCGGGGACGGGGAAATCAGGGGAACGATCATACGAAAAGTTAGTGTTCGAGACTGCAACTTCAATGCCAAATTTGCTTCCAAGCAGATATGACGTTTGAGGCCCAAGTGGTTTACAGGTGAATTCTGGATGATTAGTGCTCAATCCAGTCTCATTTGCACGCTCAGCAGCAATAAGCGTCACTCAATGGTGCCATTCGCAGTCACATTTTTGAACGCAGAGTCTAAACTGTGAAAATTATCAATGATCATCAACGAGCATTCAGCGCATAAGCATTCCATTGACGTTATATCGGTGCTATGTTTTTGTGTTCGTCCGTATAAAATTTGGTCGCTGTAATCTATATCGCATGGCCACCTTAGAAGGATGTTCTGCCTCCTTAAAGGATTTAAAAATTTGCAAGTATTTCCACTGATCAGGTTGCATATTTCATCATGCTAACTCCTTCGCATGCGGTACCAAGTAACTTAGCTTCGGGGTAAGCAATTTCAGGTTGCTAACTTGTTCGCCGTGTTGTCAGTCTATAAACAATCAACTTTTTCTTTGCTCTCACTTCACTTTGCTATCTGGTGCTGAAATGCATGGGCCAATGAAAAGTCGCGAAGCGGGTTTCAGACCGCAGATTTTCGATCTTTGGCGTTCTAGAGTAAAGACAAGGACTTTAGATATTAACGGCTCAAAAATTTCTTTGATCGCGAAAATTAATCTACTAGTGCAACCTGAGAGCGTTTCAGTTGAAATATCTAAAGATTTCGGCATGCGAGGACCTTTTTTTTTCGGCACGAGTTCCAAGGAACCACATTCAAAAGTATGCCGCATAAATACCATCATTAATTTAGGAGGATATCATGAAAAAAATAGTATGGTCGGGAATCCGTTCTGCGACAATTTTTTCGCTACGAATCTAGGCGGAGAACGTTTCTTTGGCATTTGCTTTTTGAATACACAGTCAAATTGGGCTTTTGATATGTCCGTCAGCATCGAAAATTGCCTCTTACAGAACGCTAAACAGGAATGGTTCTATGCTTACTAATCAGGAGCTTTAACCGTTGAACAGTTTGGCCATGCACGGTTTTTATGGCTTTTCCCATTCGCAATACACAAGCGAATGAGCTCTACGGTACAGTTGCTTCAGTAAGGCTCGTTTATATGTAAAAACACAATAAGTGATCGTTATCATTTTTCATAGAAATCCAAGAAAGGAGACAAGCAACAAACTATAGATCGCCAGAAGGCTTGCGATCCTGTCTATAACGGTCAAATTCCTCCTAAAGATGCGGCATAAATAAATGAAGAATTCGGTACTTTGTAGAAAACGTTGACCAGCAATCAACTAACCTCTCTTAGAGCACAGAGTATCGGCCAACCCAACACACTTTCCCCGTCACATTGTTTTCCGTGCGCCATAGCCTATTCAGAAAATTGTGAGATGCATCGAAACCTCACTCAGATACCGTGGCTTGGTCAAGGATTGTATTTGCCAAAGTTAATCATGATTGCTTTTCTGGTTCCGCGGTTTAAATTGTCGGTGGCGCAGACGCACAAACAGATGCATAGACACTGTAGCTGAGCATATATAAATCAATAATTATATATGCAGTATGGGCGGGCGGTAGATCAGTGGTAAAGCTCCCGCTTCTTATGCGGGAAGACCTGGATTCGACTCCCGGCTGCCTTCCCGACGGATCGCCAGCAGGCTGACCACCGGGCATTCCGAAACGGGTCAAAACAGTCCCGCGTGGGCATGGTTGTCAGCTGCATCGAAACGGGCAGGAATCGATGAAATTACAGCTGCCTTAGCATATATATATATATATATATATATACATATATATATATATATATATGCTCAGATACATTTTCACCTAGTACGTGTTTACAA
>JPKZ01000233.1:51452-63075 GCA_000803305.1 Toxocara canis | reverse complement strand
CTACAGTTTCACCTAGTACGTGTTTACAATGAAAGAATAGAACTTGACATTTGTGGCTCTGTTTCAGACAGCATATAATTTACATCTCTTCCACGCTCATGTTCTGGTTTTTTTTTTCACTCATTTTTAAGGATAATTGAGTTGGGATACCTTACTAGGATGCAATCTATTTGGTCGAGATACAACTGATAAGCGTTAAAAAATTTTTCATCGCAATACGAGTAAAACACCGGGCCAGTAATCACTTCCAGGGATGCCCATAAAACGGATGAGTTCATCTCAAATGGGTGAGTGCATTAATGTTTACCCAACAACGAACAAATCACTGATTTCTCGCCAACAACAGACGGTTTGCTTTGTTGAAGTTCCCATCTCGGCCCATAGCAACTGCAGACTCGAATGAAAAAAATGTGTTTTTCATATGGAATGATCGAAATTGCTCGAAAAAGAAGACGAGGTAAGCTTTTCTTGTTCACTAACAATTCTTGGACCATCGCAGACGACTCGCAGAATTTTATAGTCAATTTTTCGCCAATTAAGGTTGTAATTTGTCACTCGTGAACCATTTTTTAAATAGGAACTGTTCAGAATAGCTACTCTAAAAAAGTGAGCCAGATTTGCAGTAATACGGAGAAGACAATTTTTATTTTCCGTATCGCCTTCATTCTCCCTTTTTTTTAAAGCGCCATATCGTTCGCGCAGCAATAGCACTTTCCTTATCTAAAGTGCTACTCGCATACATACGATCAGGAAAACGGTGTTTTTTGAAAGTTAGTGCAAGTACAATACGAAGCCAAATAAAGTACAAGTGTAAGTCGACGAAACAAGCCAAAATAAACACAAGTTCACCCTGGCAACAATAACTTAGATCATAAAGGTCACTTATGGGCTTCTTATCAACAATTTTGTATTAAGCATTGAGAGCTTCACCAGGTGGTCATGGTTGTTGCATGGCTAAGTGTTGACAAAATGAGCTCTGAAGTGATGATAGGTTAAAAATAACTCGTTCAAATATCGTGATACCGTCGATTGATGAGCATGCGACTCATCATTTCGTTCGCCGACTGTCTCAAAATCATGCGCAGTCATTTGAGAAGGGAGGAATGAAATCATGTTCAAATTTTAAAAAAAATATTTTTCAACCTACCGATACTTATTGTTGTGCACCATCATCAAATTTACGAATAAAGAAAAGAGAGAAAGGAAGTGAGAAAATCGTTTAGAAGAGCAATATTAGAAAGCACATGAGCTAGCAACCTCAAATAGAAGCTGTGAAGAAAACACTGAAGAAAGTTTCAGCAATACTCAGCGTGAAATTGAATTGTGAGGTAAGATTTTGTAAGATTGTAAGAGGGAAGGTAAAGATTTTGGTTGTGATACCATATGGTTTTGTTACAAAAATTTCCAACTCCAATCATTATTTTTCAAGAATACAAATATATTGCGAGCAAACTTTTGGGAAGTTTTTGATTCTTAGATATTGAGCATTATTGGTCGGCTGTTTCTTCTGATATGAGAAGGGTTGTAAAAAGGATCAGTTGGATGGATAACAATTGATTTGATCAAAACTTTTTTTTTGGAATGGATGCAGAAGAGGTAATTTTGTAATTTTAATTGATCGCAAAATATATCGTAGCTGCGTTTTGCTGATGCAAACAGCAAGTGGAATGAAAGCTAATCGGGACCGCATATTGGCGCTGTTCGGCGTTCAACTACGTGTTGAACGAGCCAAACCGCTGGAATATATAACTATTTCTATGCACTCTTTGCGTTTCTGAAAAAAGCGCTATAAAAAAGTTTGTGGGTGTACAAATTATTATTCGTTTATGTATTTAGCCGTTTCCAATTGCACAGTCGGAAAAACTAAGCAATAAGATTCTGCAGAAATTACCTATAGCCTTAAGAAGCTTCCAAGCAAAATTCCGCTATTATTTGAGGATCTTCTGGATGAGATCCGATACATAGAATATAATTTGGTGGTGCATGGTGAACGAGAGCGGCGAATACCCTTAGTTTCGATTTTTCAAGTTATGCGATGCAGAATGTTATAAACTGTTGTCTGCATGAATTCAGCGGAACTGATGGATTTTTTTGATGAGAGATGGGAAGTTATCTGAGGAACGAATGTATAAAATCGAGAACAACAACTCGACCGGAAGCTTTGATTTCCTGATAGCTCGCTAAATGAGTAACCGCTTGACACTTCGGTCGAGCAAAATTGTTTGGGCGCAATTAAAGACTTTCATTAAATTTCCGAAAATTTATGGTTTCGAGAACGATCTGCACCTTTTATGCGCAAATTGCCGGAGGGACGTGCCAAGTCAACCTCATGGCGTAATTGCGAATTTGTTTAAATCTATACTATTCCTCCCCTCCCACTCCCTCCCCCTTCTCAAAAAAAACCGTCAGCGTGCAAGAATTTAAAAATTCTGTTCCAAAATTTTGTACTTCAGATAAAAAATCAGTGATTGCAGTGATTGCTGTTGCATAAGAGAGCCACATATTTTTTCTGCAAGACGAAAACGTCTTTCGTGTGTATTTCAACTCGTAAGACAATTTTGGACCTAACTTTTGCATTTGTCAGAGATCCGAATACGTAAATGATTGGTTAGCAACAACACTTATTCAATGTATTACGTGAGTGATCGACCTTCTCGGAGAACATGACCTTATCGCGATATTATCTTATCAAGTTTTTGTGACGGACACTTGTTGATCCTGAAAACAAAAAACACTCTTTATTTGCGCAGTGTTGACCAATGGGTCAGAAGGAAGTTCGACAATACAACCTCGATTTGATGTATATTTTAAGATGCACTTGTTAAAGTCGCAAAAGCATTCTGTTTGACTGTGCCATCTCACCATAACATTCATCGTTCGCATTTGGTATAAAGGCTTGAAAACGTCTAGAATTCAAAAAAATTCTTTGTTACTTCTACTGAGCTGAAAGCGAAATATTTAAGATAAAAAATGGATTAAAATTGAATGGAATTTTTATTCAGCGAAAAGGCAACAACAATTTTTGCAGCAAAACATGGAGAAAACGTTTACATCAAGAGAAGTACACATCACTCACGAGAATCACTCATTTACAAATGCAATTTCTTGCAATATAAGAGCGTTAAAGCAGAGTACTACAGAAGCCAGAGGCAATGAAAACAGCTACATGGCATCGTATTGTTCCTTTGCAAATCTGATACTTGCTTGCTTTGTAAGCATGTTGTTAAAATTCCCACTGAGTTGATCGCCGTCAGTCTTTTTGGCGACTTCTTTAAAGTCCCTTTCGCATGCTCAGTATTGAAAGACCGTCATTCTTAATGCTATGCAATAGGGTATTCGTCGAGGAGTCGATGAAATTGAGACCGCTTTTTCTCACTCCTCTTAAATAAATCCCTCCTTAAATCCAAGTCGCTCCAAGAGGACCATAAAGAAGAGAGTCTACATGAGTAGTGCTCAAAGAATCAACTTCTTAACAAATTGTAAACATCACACATCCATTTATATGCTTCGTCAATTCGTTCGGAAGTCTCCGATCGCCTATCAGTTGAAGGCAAACTTTATTCTTTAGTGCATCTAAATGTACCCACTTTGCCTTCATTATCAAATATCCCATTTCTCACCTATCCTTCTCTCCTATCTGCCTTTATCATTTGCTTTTGCTCTTTTATCGCTGACTTTTGTTTCGCCCACATGACCGAGTGTTTCGGTGACTCTATCGAAGGTCACACCCATGTCACACCCAACAACGCCTTAGTTAGTCAAAGCAGAAGCCACTCAGCACTTATGGTTACCTACTCTGCGATGAGGTTGGCGATATTGCTAGTGGTCGTGGTCTGTGCTAGTGCCCTCGTAGTTCGAATACCTTTGATAAGAATGGAGAGTCAACGAGTGCGACTAATACGATCCGGGCAGTGGCATGATCGAATCCATGCCAAACAACTTCTTCGAGCGAGTACCAAAGATGTCGTTCGACAAAGTGTATGATATGATACAGATCATTTCTGTTCCTTTTTCCTCATTTATGCTCCGGAATTGGTATTGTTTTCGCTGTTTAGAAATTGCTATAAATTGATTGTGAGCATACACTGATAGGACTTTTTTAAAGTAACCGACAAGGCTGATTTATGCAATTTTGCTACAGGCACAGCGAAAGGATAAGCGCTACTTAGATTACTTTCAGAATAGAACTGTTCGAAAGGAGTGCCAGTTTTGATAGCAGTCAAGTGCTGATCTCTCTAATAATAACTGTTTCTTTGGCAAGGGTATGACCTAAGAAAACAAATAATATTTGTGAAAAATAAAAGTAGTGATTCCAGTTGATCGATTATGATGATTTGGAGTATCTCGGGAACATCACGATTGGTACTCCAAATCCACAACCATTCACCGTCATTCTCGACACGGGATCATCACGATTCTGGGTGCCAGATTCGATGTGCAACACCCCGTTATGCGATGGCAAAAATGCTTTCAACGCTTCTCAGTCTGATAGTTACATTCCGGATGGACGTTTCTGGGAAGTTGGTTATGGAGATGGTTCTGGTGCATTCGGAATTATGGGCAGAGATACTATGACCGTGAGTGATTTCAAACGAAGAAAATGTTAATTAAATGACGTCTAGCCTTCCACAGGTTTTGGCTTGATTTTATGATAACCAGGACAGTGGTAGCGTTCATGGTCCGTATGAGAGAAGTCCTGGGTTCGATCCCCGGCTGATTGCCCGACGGATGGCCAGGAGGCTGACCACCTGGCGTTCCGGGACTGGTAAAATAATCATGCGTGGGCATGGTTGTCAGCTGCATCAATACGGGAATCGTTGAAATTACAGCTTTCTTTGCATAAGAGAAGCAACCCTTGTGTGCGAGCGTATCCGTTTTGCCCGTAGCTGTGATTTGTCCATAGCTGAATGCTCGATCAGTGGCAATGGCTGTTTTCTTTTTTGCAAGGTTTGATCAACAACACATGCTGCTTCAGAATGAATGACGGTACACTACTTGCAACTTCAACTTTGTTGTAACATCCAAAGACTTCCGTTGAATATTGCGACCTTTCCGCACTGAAAGAAGGATATCCAAGGAAGGCAATTATGGCATTTGAAGGCATTGCTTCGAAAGGCTTTCATAGCGACATAATCTAGTGTCATCTCTTTGAGCAGGATGACCCAAAAACTCTTCGTTACCCTTCCTGGCAAATTTCTTCCCAGCAGTGACTTCCGAATCGCGTTAATTAATGTCGTTTATCGCAGACCATATGCGAGAACTGCGTTCACCAAGTTTCTTTTTGTTATTTATATTTTACGGTTATTTCTCTGGTACAATTGCAACATTAACGTTTTTTTGTGTTAGGTCCCAGTTTTTTTCAGCAAATATTTTACCCGGCTACTTTCCACTTACTTATATCCCCCTCCCGAGTAACGTATTTTAGCACTTAATCTTTATAGCTTGGAAGCACTGAGGGAGAACATTTGACTGTACCTAATCAGCTTTTTGGCCAAGCAACTATACTGTTTGGGCTCGCGAGAGAGCCAATTGATGGTATACTCGGACTTTCATTCACTGAGCTAGGCCGTGATGGTATTGCACCACCAGTCATTAACGCCATCAACCAGGGACTTTTCGATGAGCCAATTTTCACTGTTTGGATGCAGCACAAGGTTAGCGCAACGTCCTTCTTCAGAGGTGTAATACGTCAACGATGCAAACTGATACTGAATTGTTGAATTGGATTTAACATATTATTTAACATTTATAGTTAACAACATATGTAATTGCTGAATTAATTTGGACAGCATTGAATAGTCCTTATTTAAATGAATAAAGAAAACTTCATATGGCAATGAGGATATTTTTTTTTTCGGTTAAATGATTGAACCTGTCCTCCTCAGACGTGTTACTAAAAGAATTTAAAAAAAAGTATTTATCCTTCTCATTAGTGTTAATGTTAAGGGATCAAACGAAAGCCAATATGGTGGTCGAATAACGTATGGAGGTCTGGATACGATCAACTGTGGCGAGATAATCGCTTACGAGAAGCTCACAACGGCAACCTATTGGCAATTCAGAATGCAAATGATCAAAGCTGGAAACTATTCGAATGATAAGGGATGGGATGTCATCTCAGATACGGGCACGTCGTTCATCGGTGGTCCAAGTGGTGTCATCAAAGGAATAGTTGAGCAGTTTGACGCAGTAGTATGTTTTTTTCTAATATTTACTCAGACAATCCCTAACTTCCTTGTCGTCCCTAGCTAGCTTCCTTTGCAGTTTTAATTTCGTCGACTGTCTCTGTCGCCGTTCTTTATTTTTTGTGCTCTAAAAAACCTTTCACCGAGCAAAGAATCTTAACTGTATGCACATGGCCAAAAAATCATATGAGGAAATTATCATCTTGCATATGCTTATATATGCTTATATACATATGCTTATATATATGCTTACATATTGTTATATATATATATATATAACAATGCTTATATCACGATACTTCACCACAGAATTGCACTACTTTCCCAAGTTCCCAAGTTATTCGGTAATATTACCTCGAATAAATTCACTCCCCCCCTTCTGATAATTCAAAAACTTGATAGCCCTCTTCCATCACCTCCTCATTCTCCTTTCCATCTCCCATATAGCTTTTTTCAACAAAAATGCTACGGGAGACTCCGCAATACCACACTACAAACTCCATTCAGAAGATTCAGAAAATGCGAAAATAAAATATAGAGCCCTCTACGTTAAGTAACTCATCGTCCAATCACACCCTCCCCCCTGCTCTCTGCAATCGTATGCGGGTTTATTCGTGAGAATGCGTCAAATTGTCATTTTGTGCGTGTGTGTTGGTAATGTCACACCACATGAAGATTTGTCACACAAAATGAACAACTTCAAATACAATAGAGCACTAACGAACGAATGTGACGCGATCGGTTTTCAACATGAATCGTTTCACGTGATAAATCACCTCATATTACGAAAATTCAATCCACTTATTTGATAATGCATCGTTTCCGAAAAAAAATCGACATTCCTTCAGTATGATCCTCTCAACGATGTATATGCGATCGATTGTGATACGCAGTTTGATGGAATAACTCTAAGAATTGGCTCTCACGATTACTTCATCCAAAGTAGGAATTTGGTGGTTCAAGTAAGTTGCCTTAGTCAAAACTTGCCGTTACCGTTTTTATATGTTTACTTGTGTTTATGTTTCCTGAAGTTATTTTCAACTCACGTGCTTGACGTTTCTCGATCGACTTAATCTATAAAAGAATGGCCTCCATTGTTCGCGATTCCTCGTGAATCCTATCCACGACTTTGGGAAGCATCATTTTGATGCTTTGTGCCCATCAAAGTGACATTTTACGAGAGGTCATTTTATTGTACATCCAGTGATAACCAACCATTCATGAACAGCTTCCGTTTATCTTCGTCTATTAACTAAGTGATAATATCCATAGCGTAGTCGATGATCAAAATTAACACCCCATTACTAGACCCAACCATTTCTCTTGATGATGGAAATCTTCAACACATTTTTTTTCACACAGTTGAGAGGAAAATATAGATGATATGCTGCATGAAGAGATCCATAACCAGGTGCTTAAGCTTTCTTCAGCGTGTTTTATTCAATATTTCGTGGAACTTGCAAAAGCGAAATAACAGTTGAATGCAGTCAAAAGAAGCCCATCCAAAGTGTTCCTCAGTACAATATGCTCATCACGTAGAAAAAAAAGCTGCATTAGTTTTCTTGAGCGAGCAGTTTAATAGCAATAGCTTCACAAAGTAACAACCAACATGAAGGTTGCTCGAAAAGTAAAACAAAACGTTTTTCAGCCGTTTCTTGCATACGTTTCTCTCAAGTTAAGGCATCTATGATATAATTTATCCAAAAGAATTCCAAAACGGAATATCGACAAAAATTTTTGAATAATCCCAAATTACATTATTGGTTGCTATTTTGTTGTCGATATTTCGCCGAATAAAAAGAATCGTTCACATTCGATTTTTTTAAGATATCCTTTTTTTAAACGGAAGCCAGTTAGATGAAAAATCTTGTCATCAATGAAGTTCTCGAATTCATTTCAGGTAGATGACAACATTTGTATACTCTCATTATTCAGTTTCGAATTTAGCAGCTATGGCCCTTCTTGGATTCTTGGCGATCCTTTCATACGGCAATACTGTCATATCCATGATGTCGCACAGAAAAGGATCGGTTTCGCTCCATCACTTGCCGACTTTTCCGTTAATATCAATGCAACTCTTTACCTTCAGTAAACTCTTTCATCTGACCGTCTATTGACCTTCGCAGTGCAAATAAAACTACTCAAGAGTACCTAGAGGCACCAAACTTATAACATTTAGATGTCACTAGAAATGAACTTGATTTACTATCAGTCTGAGGAGGAAAACAATAAAAAGATTTCAATGCCGCAAAAGATGGGCTGTAAGGCCCATAGCAAATATAAGTTCCAGCATTGACATACATCACTTTTGCGAGATAAGCGAAAATTATCCAGAAAGGAAGAGAGAGAGTACTGTGACTGCAACTGACAGATATCCAACGAGTAGCTGACAAAATGTCAGAATCGCTCACAAATCTTTCGCTGTTATACATGTCGCATAACTGACAAATGCCATAAAAGGCAAAATGTCTATCACTGACCTCGGTTGTTGCCAAAAGTCACAACAATGCAACATCGATATGATAACCGGAACATGCTTCTGTTATATGATATGCCAAATTTGTTACTACGAAATTTAGGGGGAATTTTTTAACATTCCCTAGAAACATTCATGAAATGCACGATCGTTCAAAGTGGCTATATCCTTTCGATACATCGAACACATTATCTATTGGTCTTGAATATTCGTATTCTTCTTTGTCTTAAGCCAAATGTGGACAACTCGCATAACAAAGATCGCATGAATCAATTCTTATTCCGTCCAACGTCAACGAGCGTCGACTGATTGAACCATCAAGTGGTCGCTGGATCTCATTGGGCTATACCGGAAGCGTGGGTAGGAGGAACCAATGCATTCACGCGCGTGATTCGTTGGTTCCCTTCATTTGGACGATTCCAGTCGATTCCTGATAAGATCGATTAGACGAACTGAAAAGGTCTATTCGACAGTAATAGCAACGACGAGATGTTTCTATTGACCTACCGAAGTAATACGCAAGGAGATCCCTTACTGAGGTTGCTGCTAAGGAGAAAAGTTGTGATTTTTTTGACCAGAATGTTTTCCTTGCAATTCGCTTCCTTTTTCCCACTGTGAAAAGAAAGAGCTGGTGAAATTCACCTTTTCGAAAGAAAATGGCACTTCTCCGCTAGAATTTTCAAAACCAGCTGTCGTCAATGCGTTGCTTATAAATGCCAGTAACGACCGCCTTCCTATTCGAAAATGTTAGATAATGTAGGCTATTCTCAGACTTTGACTGAGATTTGAATCTCCAATACGAAATAGCGAATTCCGTTCGTGAAATTTTCTAGACCTAAGTATACGTCTGATATTGTTGTGGTTTTTCATGACATGACAATTTTTCATTCTTTGTGTCGCCCAATTTTAGCTTTCTACGGCTTCGCCGATCAGTACTCCTCGTGTGTAAATTTTTCATGCACACATTTAAGTGAACTTTACCTAACAAATCCCACTTGGGACGCCTGAAATTATGAAACTGTTTTTTTTGGGACGTAGTCTCTCCTCTAACTAAAGAAAAACTAAAGAATTGACCAAGTAAAGAATCTTCAAAATGCTCTTCGTTCGGCTGGATACCTCCCAATACCGAAGTCGATGTTAAACGATACAGCCGTTACCTGTTGCAACGAGGGTATATCAGGTAATGCTGGGTTGCATAGACAACGATAGCTGTGCTTTTGCAATCAACGAAAAAAAATTTAAAACTTGTAGTGCCTGGTAATTTTGCGATTTTCTTTGGTTTTCAATAAAGATAGCAAGGTTTTTCTTGAATGGCGTTTGTTGCTAAACTACGATGAAATCGTTCTGAAATGTAACCGAAATATGACGGATACTGCTGACGGAACAATCAGCAGAATAATCTTGAATCCCTGAAAAATCGACAGTCTATAGCATACGTCAACAGCCGTATCTTCGTCACAATTTATTCGCTATTCTTGGCAATTTTGAAGAGAAACAGCACTATTTGCTAGTGAAATTTAACCAACAAAAATTGTTGCTAGATCACGTCGTATTTTAATCTTGCCATAGAGATCGTAACAATACACCACCGGATATCTAGCGAGCTACACGTACTAGCGGACTTGGTCAAACCATAACTTGCAGGACATTAGTAAAATTCGGATGACCAGACAGGACCGTAAGCTACTGAACATTAGTAACATTCGAACAATCGTCGGCTTTTACAAGATGTCGGATCACAGAAATTTATTTTCTAACGTCGTTAGAAACCTAATTGTCATATTTAAGCGTATTTTGCAACTGTTCTATGAGAAGTTTGGAATTTTCCGTTCGCAGAATTCTTTCAATAACTTCACCGAGCCAACACTCAGGAACGTAATATTCGGTTCAGAATTCTTAGGTAATGTTCTCTCCATACTACCCAAATTTCAAGAGAACCATATTGTTCACAAGCGAATTTTTGGCCCTCTGAGTCTGCAGTTCTAGAATGCACCAAAACTTCACTTCACTTATGGCTAAGATAATTATCGTTACAAGGATATGCACAATAGACAGATCAGGTTATATTTTTAAGACATCACTTTCCTGTACAAATCTGTCTATTCGAGCGCGATTATGCGCGTTTAGCTATGCGTCGATATGAAGCTCAAACCGATCGTCTTTGGTACTATGTTTAACGAGAAGTCTAATATTCTTCGATGTGGATCACAAAGTACGCTGAGGTCAGATTTAGGAGAAGAATAAATGCTTACCCACTTTAACCACCCAATATCAGTAGGACCACACCGTTTCCCTTCCAGACTGAGTGAATTTCTAACTTTCCAGGTGGAAATCTCTTAACCGGGAACGGCCATAAAGACAGCCGCCAATACAGCGCACCGATGTGATGGTGGGTGGACAAACACAGGTAGGAACATAAAAAAAGCTTACTCACTTTTACGATCAATTGGACCTCACGGTTTACCTTACGGACAATAGGTGGACTCCCGTCTTCCCGAGCAGGAAAAAAAAAGATATACTACACCGACCTGATAATAATGGCGAGTGGACATATACGGTCAAAACAGGCCCAGGGTTGGGAGACGTGGAAAGAATCAAGAATTGTAAGGACGGACTATAAGCGGAAGCCATGTCGAGGTGATGATGTTAAGTTGAGTAGCGACAAAAAAGATGCACGAAATGCAGTAAATATTTGAAAAGTTTCCGTGAATCGCTTCTATGAGAACTGCCGCGCCAATAGAAACGTTTGAATTTGTAACTGCGATATTGAAAAATTGCGTTAACGAGCGAAGCAACTTGGTTGAAAAATATAATACAAAGCGAAATACATTGAACGCTAAAAAATCTTCATAAAACAATGACTCGAACTCTTTTAACATAAATAACACAATACAAGAAAAAACTTTACCAGCTAACTCATGATTAGAAAGGGCTTTTGAAATGCAACATGCTGGGTGGTGGG
>JPKZ01000233.1:9111-30579 GCA_000803305.1 Toxocara canis | reverse complement strand
TAACGCGAGAGAATCTGCATTGATGATTGAGCCATTGAACGAAAAAAAAAGAAAACATTCTTTCATCGATGGACGCAAGTTGAGCGTTTAAGGATGGAAAGACAGCAGCCAATTGCAATTCGTAATCATATCGAGAAATGAAGCATCGAGATAATTACACGCAAAAGGTAGAACAGCATCGATTTGAGAGCTACAGAGAGAGAGAGACTCTGCCGGCCCCCGAGGGCGGAAAGCGTCAAGCTCACATGTCGTGCGCATGAAGCGTGTTCACATTCACAACGCTATCGCTCCCAATCGCTGCCGTACCCTAACTAGTGTTGCATTGCACTTCGGTGTCGACTGCTTGACCACCATTAGCGCTTACCTTCCGCGTTTAAACGATCGGCGAACTCTTTCAATCATTTCGCATGACACGTGAGCATGTTAGCAAAAGCTTGGCATTCATAAGCGAACGTATGAAAAAGGGTATCATTCACGTCCATTGTTTTAAATGACTGTTAGCCCTTTTCCGAAGCTAAGGAGATCTCATGAAAGAAAAGCTGAGGAAATCTCATGAAACTTACTGGAACTAAAAAATATTCCTAACATTCAGTAATATTAGTCACATGCCGACTCAGATGCACTTTATGGCTTCAAATTTCATTTAATCTGCTCGAACTCGTTTGGCAAAGAAAAAAAACCCACAAAGCATCAAAGGGAACCTTCTCATGAACGTGAGATTACCTATTGGTTAATAGTGCATATAAATCGAATTCAATACATAATGAGATCCTACGGGCTCTCGAACATTCTACTGCTATTACTCAATGATGCTGATCAAAGTTCCCTTCGCTTTTACGCTCCACAATCGGATTACTAACTATTGTCACATAAAAGACTTTGGCTATTAAGCCGCCATCATGGTTTAAAAAAAATTGCCGAGGATCTTAATAAAATATACTAATTTAACGAATAATTTTCGGAGTCATGATTGAGCGCATTTAATATGAAAATCCAACGGCCAAGTACAAATGGAAGTTAATAAAGCAAAAATTATGGCCAGATCTTTCGCGTATTCTTTGAACGCAATCAATAAGAACGCATACAATCTTGTTCATGCAGTCGTTTCTAAGCGCATTAGGTCGCTAATTAATAAGAATACGCAGTCAGGATTCCCAGAGGCTACATATCTGTAAGGCGCTTGTCTCGAACAATTAAGCAACCTGTACATGCAAAGGGATGCAAAGGCAGCTGTAATTTCATGGATTTCCGTATCGATGAAGCTGACAACCATGATGCCCACGCATGATTGTTTTGACCGCTTTCGGAGCGCCTGGTGGTCAGCCTGCTGGCGATCCGTCGGGGATATAGCCAGGAATCGAACCCAGGTCTTCCAAGCAAACTATATTTTAGAATAAAAATGGATGACTTATTTTTAAAAAATTATGGAACTTTTGCAAAATCATTTATGAAACTTCTATAGCCTTAACTCCGTTGCGCATTGCAGCCTCTAGCAATGAATGTTATCATCACGGCCAGCGCGTTCCCATACATTTACTTGTTACCTTTTCGTTTCCCTTACATTATTGTGTTACCTCGTGAGACCTTAAAATATTAGAATGAATAAATATAAATGCGTTTGTGATTATAATTACCTATAAAAAATTCATCCAAACATATACAATTAAGCTAATTAACGTACGTCTTGGAAATACTGCATGCACTTATATTTTCTAGGACGCTTTCCTCATGTGACATATGCGTCAAAGACAATTATGAATTGTGAGTTTTTATGGCATCACGAAAAACGAGTTTGGAAATCGAGAAAATTCAGTAAACGAATAGATCAGATACAAAGCTTTATCGCATGACAACGGCCATAATGAAAGCTCAGTTAAGTTTTCTATCTATTACTAGAAAATTCGGTTCTTCAAGTTCAAGAAACCCGAAATTTCTATCTGCCTTCCTCTCTCTCGTCTCCCTACAATGCCATGCATCAAATCTTGACAGCATGAAGTGACATAAATTTCTTTCTCAAGTTTAAAAGCATGAAAGTGCATGACTTCTTAAATTTTTAGAGAAAAGAGTTTAGAGAAAGATTTTAGAAAGAAACACTTTAGAGAAAAAAAAATTCCATTTTTTTTCCCTCAAGATTCTATATTCTATATGCTTCTCATTAAGTTCACAAAATGATCCCTAAAGGAATAGAATGTTCAAAATAGTCCCTCCACCTACGACTAGCCAAACAAAAAATCAAAAATTTACTGAACTGAAAGTTCTTTTTTTCCTGAGTAAATTAAATTCGTACTCGCATTTATAACATCAAGTACAGCACGAATGAAATCATCAAATTTTAAACAAACAAATTACCTAAGAAATTAAAGTCAACAACGCAAAACGATTGGTATAAATGCTTGGCAATTTCAGAGATGACTGAATGTTTAAAAGAAAAAAAAAAGTCATTGTACACCATTTTCGGATGCATTTGACGATTTCATTTCACCTTTTCAATAAGCCGCATGCGAAATAGCCAATGAAACGAATTTGCACTTTTAACTTCGCAGCTAATAAATATTTAATAATGCGCGATAGTTAACGAACGACGTTCTTTGATCAACATTTCTCGACTCATTCGTTCATAATGATCAACTAATTAAAAATACATGTTCCCTTGATGAATTTCGATCGACTATGTAATTTTGCTAGTGTGTGTGTGTGTGTGTGTGTGTGTGTGTGTGTGTGTGTGTGTGTATAAGTGTTAAGGCCTTACTCTACTACATAAATCAAAGTTCTGATACAACTAACTAACGCTCTCTTCACACTCTCCAACCGGATGCATCAAAGCCCGCATCAGCACTTACTTAAGCATGGAATATTCTATGGTGGCAACGCTCATGCGTATATGAGTCTGAAGCAGCTCTAATGCACTTGTATAGGTAGGCAATGGTGCATAGAAGACGGGAAAATGAGCAATAGCAGTCGAGTAGGGTTGTAGCGCGAATTCGCACGAATATATGCACAGATCGACATGGCGGTAATACATCGTCAATACACCCCTTATCATTCCCTTGTCATTATCTTATTCATTAGATAAAACATACCCACTAACTAAAGATGTTCATGTTCAGGATCGAAGCACATTTTAAAGCACCTCCGTTTTGCTCATCTGAATGTTTTCTGGCTCACTTCAGCTTCTTTGTCGTGGCTGGCATCTACTCTTGTATATTACTTCAACAAATCGTATTCGCTGTTTCCATTCGCCATTTGATCTCCTCATTTAATGGAAACCTCACTGGTCTCATTTGAGCGAAAAAACTGCGACACAAAGTTTGATCCTTACTCACTGTCAGAAAATTTCTTTCACTGCACGGGAATCACATAGCCTATGGTCGCGTATGAAACGACTGGCCAGATCATCGATCAAGAAAGCAATATTTAAAGGTTCAGTTTTTGGCTGATAAGCAGTTCAAGTCGACAACTACAGCTAGAGGAATCTGATGAACGAATCTGCCCTTTGGAATCTGAACAAAAAGATGATTTCTGCTCAGCAATTCCACGGTAGGAATTCGAAATTTGCATTCCGGATCCCATAGGAGTTAAAGTCAAATATTTCATTCATCACTTGTGACTACTTATTCATCATCATCATCATTAAGACGCAAAAAAAAACGGCGATGCTCAAACGTTCGAGTCGGCGAACAATAAAAATGTGGGGAACAGCTATAGTATCTCTCCAGCCTTCTCCCCTAAAGGAAAATCTGAATTTAAGAGAAATGGTATGTATGCATTATGTGCACATCGTTTGCGTCCAAAGAATCAGCACTGAAATCGGCCAAGTTTCAAATTGTTCAACGAGATAGTTTGACGTTAATTTGGCGAATACTACGCATGAAATTTCTGCCTCTTTATTCTTTCCCTACTTACCAAAATTACCCTACTTAAAAACAAAATTTAAGCGCACTCAGCCGGTATAGTTGAACAGCCTCATATTATGCGAGCAGTAAATTGTTAGGTGGAAGGTGAAAAAGAAATTATGGCTTGATTGGCAACTCGCAGTTAGCGTGACTTCTGAGAATTACGACTACAAAGGTAAGCAACAAGAAAATCGCCCGAATGAAAAGTTTTACCCTGTTACATTATTTAAGAGAGCGCTCAATTCAGAAAAATGAGGTTCGAATCTCGAGGGGTACTGCTGCGGGGCAGTCCATTTCTTTGATGCCATCAACTGTCGATTTGCTGATGGTCGCGTAGGGGACGGGGAGGTGGGAAGTAGGCGAGGAGGGGAGGAGGGAGGGGAGGTATGAGAATACTCATATCTCAACGCTTATGTGGGGGCCTATTTAATCGAAATTGCTACACCTTGTAAGCTCCAAACGAATTGTTCGACGACCATGGACCAAACAGCCTGCAAGTACCATTTGAAAAATGGATAAGAAAATCCCTTAACAGAAAATTTATAGAAGATACGAAGAGATGTGAATCTAACAGGGAATGTCGTCGTAGCCATTCGCACGATTTTCTATGAATGCCGGCGAGGGAATCGATTACGTGTATACACATTTAATTGCGCAATACTCTCAACTGGTAAAGCTCATATCTATCATACATAGAACGCAGAATAAGTTCTTAGCGTTCACATGAACTTTACTGGGACACATTAGTAAATAATATCGCACAGTGTACGCCTCAAAAAGATGGGCGGAACTTGGCAATGGTACCCACTGACCCTTATGAAGGGAATCGGAAAAAGATAGACGGGTGGAAAGGGGGAGGCAGGAGGGAGGGGCGGAGGGGACGAAGGGGAGGGCAGATGTAAAGTACATAGCATTTGGCTGCTTCCTCTACATCGACGTGAACATTTTATATTTTTCTAAGCCAAAAACGTTTAAAAAAAACGTTAAACAGAGTCAAAAATAGACGAGAAAATAGTCCATAAAAATGGCAATTTTGTTCTATAAGACTTCTTGCTGGGAATCTGCAGCACTAAAAACATCTGCCGGATGAGAAATGCAGTTTTTGATTCCTTACAAGACAAACAGTCGACCGAAATGCAACCCCATATCAAATTCATAGCCAATAAAGGTGACAACGATTGAACTCATTCAAGTAACCGAATTAGCAAATCGTTCATTTGTACCTTTAGCTGCAAGCTGTGCATACAACTCTGTATGCCAAACTAACATTTCAGCTAAAGTCTACGACTCGAGTTGAAATTAATTCTTTGACTCGTATAGGATAGGAATAGAAAAGCATTTAAAAAGACAACTGTTAAGAATTACACAAATTGGTAATACAAGTCGATATGTACTACTACTTAAGTTATAGTTTCTGATAAACGTTGTCGCATTTGGCAAAAAGAAAATAGGAAGGAATCGATGAGAGGTAACGGATAATCCGTTCTTAGTGAATAGTGAATAAAACCCCTTTAAATAGCTCAACAACATGATCTTCGCTATATCAAAAATTTCCGATAACTTTGTAAGAACTTCTCCAATCGTCATTTCAATTATCATTGTAAACTATGTCGCTAAATTTTGGTTAAGATTTTATTTTTTAAATTACCAACTAGGAGATCGTAAAATACGCTCGCAGCAACTTTTCTAAATCTTCAATTTTCACTCGACAGGTAAAACCTTCACGCAAACATTTTTTTAAAAAAAAAAACGTATATTTCATAGAAAAGAAATCAATATATCAATGGCACAAAAAACGGCCTATTAAAAATCATGAGCACAAACCATGAATAACGAATGCAAAAAAATCAACAAAGAATTGAGCAACACTTGTTAAACTGGAAATGCAGTTGCTCGATACTTGCTTGTTTTGTGCCCATGCACCACTACTGCACGCTAAGTTCCGCCAAACGTAAAATTGGCATCATGTCAGCTAACGGATTGTCTTTTATCGTATATTACTTAGGTAATGGCTAAGCTGGCTGCTTTTCAGTTTGGTAATCGCTAAACTGGCTGCTTTTCAGTTCTTTAAAGCGTTTTTCAAGCTTTACTTTGGACGATGAAAGAGATATCTCCCCATTATTTATAACGCGCTTTATATTCACGAATACGATCGAATGAATTCTTTGGACGTTATGAATCACCCCAATAGAGGAATGAACGTCTTATTACCGTTTGCGTTATACCAAGATCCTTTTCTACTGCCATTGTTGCGATGATGGGCATGGGTGACATTTCTTAGCTTAGGTAAACGCGACCTTTGACCAACATTAGAGTCATTCTCTAGTCAAGCTATTCATGGTCCGCTTCAATCGAAACCCTTATGCGATCTTTTTAGAGTGCAAACGTCTTATTACCGTTTGCGTTATACCAAGATCCTTTTCTACTGCCATTGTTGCGATGATGGGCATGGGTGACATTTCTTAGCTTAGGTAAACGCGACCTTTGACCAACATTAGAGTCATTCTCTAGTCAAGCTATTCATGGTCCGCTTCAATGTTCTATACAAGGGTTTCGAACACTCTTATGCGATCTTTTTAGAGTGCAATTGAAATGACAGGTCACTTATGGTATATGCGGAAATTTGGCTTGTCATTTCCCACTATCAATACTGTACCGTTCACATGCAAAATCGAATTTTGGTTACTCGCACTAACCTTAACAGTCGCTTGAAAATTCTAAAGACAATTTTTGTTGGACTCAGCCATATCTCTACTTTACCCCCAACGAATGTGCCTACTCACTATAAATACTCACTTAGCTGAAGCTGAACGCTCGATTCATTAATAGTTGAATAAATTAGTCGTGAACCTTTAGTATAAGGATCATCATCCTACAGCGAATACGCATTTGGACGACAGTGGAGAAAAGGATTACGAACAGCAGCTGTGGGGAGTGGGGAAGGAGGGGAGGGGAGGGAGGAGAACCTTGTGGGACATAGATTACAGCTAATAAGAGCCAATCTCCCATATTCAAACCACACATTTTCTTGAGTAATCTGGAACCGTTAATTGGCCTAGGCAAATTATGGTTAAGACCTTGCGTGCCGACGGTCGCTTTCATTAACAGTTAGCAGTTACCCGTATCTGTCATAGCTGTTTAGTTGCTGCCCCGAGAATTGTAGTTGGTCAACGCATCACAGCCTTCACTTTCCATGTCAAACAAAATTACATCACGTTTCAGAAAGTTGCTCTCATAGACGAGTAACCTCTTTCTAGTATCTGAGTAAGCATGGCTCTATCAAGATACACATTTACTTGTGGATACACAGTTCAAAAACTCGTGAAACACTAACGGGTCCCACTTATCAGCCCTCTTCTAGCTTTGAAAGCCAAAATTATCACTGTCGTATAATGCGCAACGTTATCAGTGCGCTGATACGAAGGTAGGCGAGTTTTTCGCAATAGGATAATTTGGTCTCGGACTATTTTACTAACGCAGCAAGCGCGCTGATTTTGCATCGCTTGGTTCGGCTTTTTGACAAAGACGTCTTTCAATGTTCAAAGCTCCGGCAGTGTAATTTCTGCAAGCATATACGCACGCATAGTTTTCATCTTGTTCGGCGGATTCCGTTTCAATGCATCGAGGACAGTGTCTTCGTCGCGTTACATTTCGATACGTTTATCGGCCGAATGCCGCTGAGCCTCAAGTTGTAGTCGGGATATCACGTGATGATTACCCTCGTTGCCTCCAAAGATATCCGAAGCTTCTCGTTACTGCTTACTGCTGGTCAAGATAACATCGCAGATCATTTCAAGGTCATCTCTCTTCGACTGGTTTTTGCTGCTGTTGTGAAGGATGATTACGAAAATGGCTCTTCCACTCTTCATTAATTCAATTATGCGCGCGTTATCACTGCCCGAATGCAGTGCACGCACACTCACGGGACAGATTCCATTCTCCATCGACATCGCTGCTGGTGCACAATTTTTGTCTATCAACGGCGATCGCCTATTTTGCCTAGCCTGTTTGTGATCAAGTTGATATTCTTCTCTAACGTTTCAGCCATCGCAGTGGTGAGAGACGATTGCGTTTTGCTGGCCATCTTCTTGACAAGAACGACGTGTTTAACGCCCACCAACGTTTCCGTAAACAATTTTGGCTGGTCGACTGGCAAAAAAAAGAATGGCAAGCCAAGGGTTAAGACCAAAGCTCGATGAGCAATCAAAAAAGATGAATGAAGAAATTTTTCAGCGCATAGGAGCGCTCCTTCATAGTCATTTGTTTCGCACATCCTTTGTATCTTTCCCCTTCAAATTTACCGTATTACATCGAATAAAACCTCTCGCTTCACCTATTTCTCGAAGAAGTCTCTCCATTGAGCACAGCAAAATTAGCCCCTGGCAGAACATGTCTCTACCCTCTCGAAAATACCATGGAACACTACAGAATTCTATACTAAAATATTACTCAGACACTGAAAAACATAGTCCCTCCTCTCGATTAAACGCCCTCTCTTAGAAGGTTTACTCGAGGCGACACAGTTAAAGGAATTTTCGCCGTTTCTGCGATGATCGAAGCAACTTGGATCGAATATGTCTCTCGGCCAAGCGAATAAAAAAAAACCAATTTCGTTCGCTAATGCACGCCTCACCCAGTTCATTTAAACCGAATGTCGCCGCTGGCTTGGATGCATTTCGCCGAACGCAAAACTATTTGCTCGGTATCGAACCACTACGCACTCCAATCTTCTTCGACATCGTGAACAGCTTCAACAACGCTTCCATTAAAATCGAGTGTGCATTTACCGCCCGCATAAAAATAAAAGAACCGCATTAGGAGCTGTTGGTTCCATTTGTCGTTTACAAATCCGTCAATGATGGTTTCTGCGCCTACTTCGACTTATCGTTAATCCTTGAATTCAATCCCCACAAGGTTTGACATTTTAGAATACCAGAGAGGCGGGGGGTCTTCCCTTAATGACGATGCTGAAGACAAAATTCGAGAGGGAGAGGCTGGGAAGAGAGGAAGGGAAGTAAGTACAAAGTCACATCACTAGAGAACGGTCACATCACTACAGAACGGTCCATTTCCTGAAAAGGGTTGAATTAATAAGCGAAAATTGTATTAGAGGTTGTGGGAGAAGGGGGGAGGAAGAGGAGCAGGAAGGACTAAATCTGAGGACTTGAATTTCAGGACCGCGAAACCACGTTTGCAAGAGAAAGAACTAAACCCGAGAGAGAGAGTCGGGATGTGAGATAGAGGTCGTTGTTTGCATCTAACTGCACAACGTCAGTGAACGGTTCATGGGATCATGGTATGACTCATTCTGTTTTAACTTGACAGGCAATTTTTTCGCACTGAAACGAAAGTGCCCTGCATTTGTTTTTCCACAAAAGAGCATGACAAAAAAGGCACCTTCCTTATTAGTAAGATTCTGGTTGCATTCCTTCAAAATTCCAGTCATTACTGCCGTCCTACATAAGCAGAATGAAGGAACTGAATTTGACAACATCTTGGAGACGACAATCCGGTCCGGAGATATAGAACGACGATCGACCAAGTCGTTCAATCATTGCGAAGCTGCTGCAGCCCTAACCGGTGCAGACAGCATAATAGAGTTCGATAATTACACTAACAATTACTTACTATAATCTTTGGTTTTTCTATGTCGAGAATTGCTTCAAGATTCCGGCCGATCATATCAAGTCATGTGAATTTTTATATCAAGTCAAAGTCATATTTCGAAAACCTATATCACGTCATATGAATTTTAGACGGAAAACGGGAGAAGACAAAGAATAGCTGCCAACATTTTTCGCTTCTTTCGTCAAGGGAGGATATAATTTCAATGAAAAACAATAAAACCTTTAAAAAGCAAATCTATTTCGGAATGCAAGGAATAGAAGATAGCCTATTTAGTATAACAGAAAACAAATTGCGAAGCGTGCCAGGAGATCGGCACGATATGTGCTTTCCACAATCGTGCTTAAAGTTTCAAAAAAAGTCCTAGAATAGAACGTAGCGGTTTAGCTCAGTGTAAGCATTTCCGCTGAACTCGTTATCAAACTATCGCTTCTAAGCCGCACAGTGAAGTGATGATGACGGAGTCACCTGTTCACGAGATCACAAATAACGGCGTTGATTATATTATAATTTATTTCTTCCTTAATTAAGTGTCATCCATAGAAGCACATTCCTAAATGTCTTTAACGGAAGATGCAGTTGGCAAAGTTCTGCATCGTATGAGCCTACAATGCGATCCCAAGAAATGAGCTTAACAGCAACTATTTCACTAACCCATCTTTCCTGTCTTATTTTCATGAGTCACAACTCATCCACAATTCCATGAATCATCCCAGATTTTGTTTGGGAACGTTTGCACCGTCATGGATTATGCTAATCAAGTTTCACCTCGAAAATTTTTTCTGATCCGCAAGCTGAAACTACCTGCTAGGCGGGCACACGCGCCCACATTTGCACCTATGCACAGATATGACAGGCTCATAATCCGCTTTAATCGCAAGAAAAAGCGCACAAAAAAGCTTTTCGCATCCACTGAACAACTATTAGCGAAGAGTGCAGACAGATGAGGAAGCGCAGGAGATGAAGACAAAAACTTCGTTCACTTTCACCTCGATTCGCCACTATGGATGCGACTATGCTGAACTGAGGCCTGTGGTGCGACGTGAAAGCAACGCACAAAACGATACGTATGCACGAACGGCAATGAAGAGAAATGAAACAGGAGTACGTTTGGAACCAACTTTCGCAACTTTCTACTCATGCTTTATCAAGTTCTAAGAAACTTGCGGTAATGCCCACTGGCTCTTAGCAGTCATCGCTAGTCCAAGGCTTTAAGCGAACCAGGCGAGACGCGTTCATTTTGACCATCTGAGGCACGAAAACGAACATGGAACATCTTGGAACCCCTGGCATCTTCTCATAATAGTGTGGGCTCGTTATTTCAAGTCTTTGTCGCAGCAAAAAATATTTCCTCATCAGTATCGTCGATAGCTGGGATTTTCGTGATAGCGTCAATGTCCCACTTTTCTTTTGAGGTATAGGAAGGTGTAAAAACTGAAAGCACAAACAATGCCCTTTTATTTCACAAACTCATATCAAATTGTTTTCCTGAAACATCGGAAACTTTATACAGCGTTCTGCTGCTCCACCTGGAATTTCTTTTAAAGCTCAGTGCTGCTGCCACTAATGTAAGGTCTATGTTCCCGTTCTTTTGGCTTACTAATATCAAACCTTCGCATATCACACATCCGTTTGTTATCAGCTAAGATACAGCGAAACCTCTCAACAGTTTATTTTGCTAGCTAGTTTCGCAAAGCCATGTTGGCGATGATCCTTTCATTCATCATCATTGCGTTAACAAAAACGGCCTTGCTCCACAATAGAATACGCTGCGCGACTGAACGATATACACTTTGCATCTCTGTGATTTACTCTTAGTTGCACGACTAAACATTCAAGTTATAGGATGCCTTATTCACAAAATCCGACATATAGTTGCCATTGCTACAAAAGTAACCTCTCAGTTAGCAACTTGGGATATACGTATATGAAAGTGTTCAGCGAAATGCAATACTGCTCACCAAAACGAAAATGATGAATGCTTGTTCAAAATCTATCCGTTGCAGAATATGAGCAAGTAATGCTTACTTTACAGTTGCTCAGCAGTTAAGAAAGTAAAGCATTCCTATTCAAACGACTACAACTATCTGAAAGGAGGTAAAAACAGGCTAACTTTAACACACTGGACAAAGTGCCACATACTTGATACGATCTATTGATTGATTCAGTTTATTGGCACATTTGATAATGAAAAATATCGAAAAGAATTTAAAGTTTGCATTATTTTTTGATTACACGCAAGGTACATACTACCTCATTACTCAAGTTTTACTACCCAACGAAATTTGTTCTTAGCTTCTCAAAAGCTCTTTAGATTGTTAATTTCAGGCATACTTGGTGATAAGAGCAGGATTATCAGCTGTTAACTATCGTATCAGTATAGCGGCACATAAAAAAATATACTAACATGTTGTGTAAATCAAATATCGATTTAAAAAAAAAAATCGCGCATGCCAAATTTGTTCCAAATTCGCTGAAAAGAAAATATGCTATAATTAAAGAACACTAAATTTTGACAATGAATAATCCATCCTTCCACTCTCGCTTCCCCGACGTTTATATAATTTAGACTATCCAGAGAAAAATAGCCGTTTTTAAGCCATATTAATTCGCTATGCAAAAAATCTTTCTTATATTAGATTGAAACAAATTGAAAACCTCGCCAAAAACATCGCACAAATAAAAATGATTCATATTAAAGGCTTGAGAAAAAAACGCTTTTGAATGCACCATTCGCGTTACTTTTATTGACGTTGGAACGGAATGAGTAAAAGGTAATCGCATATTCCCAATGAGTAATTATCATTAACGAAGTTATAAAGGCGCAAAATCTTCTCGTTTAACGTCCGACAAATAGGCATATATACTTAAATAAGTTAGTGAATATATGTTAGTTATCTTGTTCTCTGAATAGTGTTCTTATCAATGTTCTTATCAACAAAGTTCACAAGTTGGCTTTTTGAATGTGCAATTACCTTAAAAAAATAATTAAGCGAATTGAGTACTTTTTAATTAAAAGCCTTATTTTGCACTCTAAAGCTAATTGACACATTTCTCTAAACTTTTAAAATCATTTGGCACATGAGTTCTAATTAATTAAACTTGTTCGAATCGGTAATTAGAAATTAACAAATGAAAAAGTCGCTCTACAACGACGACACATCCTCTACACTCATCAATTTGCGTTTAGCCACAAGCCGACCGTGGTGCGCAGCCACTTCGCCACAGGGGAGGGACATCCCAAGAAACGAGCCAAAAAGCGATCTCACACATTTTTTTTTCCAACTTAGTCGCTCTTCCTTCACGCTTCTATGTCCCCCCTCCATTCAGAACGCGTTTTTCGAAAAACGTAACCATCCTTGCCTGCCATAATTCCTTTGATATAAAAACGTTTAAAATACTTCATCCATATTTGGCAACGTTGCGGCGCACAAAATATTTCAAGTACTTGTTCGGTCTATTTAACTAAAAGTCTCAGCAATACTTATGGAATTTAGGTATTTCTCTGTTATGATGGATGATGCAATGCTCTATTTAAATGTGTCATTGTTGTTGAAATATGGTTATTTTGCTCATGAAATTATATGAGCAGACGACAATAACGCTCCAAAATCAAACCAACACTAACAAACTTATCCAGATGAATTTAGCCAAAAAAAGAAAAAAATGCAGACAGAACACCTCAAGCGGATCGGTTAAAAACGGACTTGGTAGATCGCCATCCTAGAATGGCATCATGAAACAACTCGTTTTATGCGAATAATGCTCCAATCAAATTTAAAAGTTTCATTGCTTTGTTAGCTAGGTCACGAACGGTTCCAGATTCACGACTGTTATATGATAGGCCTCTCTTCAATCATATGGAATTCACTTACAGTGTGTTGGCCATGAGGCCAAAAAGCATTTCCTCATCGAATGTTAACAACCTCCGAGCAATACAACTATAAACAGAAGTGAATATTCGTAAAAGTCGCATAAGAGAATGTCATTCTTGTATTCGACATAGTGAGGATTTAGAAATTACTGCTTACCACAAAAACTAGCATATATTAGACATCAGAGTAACAATATCAAAAAAAAACTAATCTATTCTTACGCACCCAAACACTCCTTATTTTCCCATATTTCGAAGGGAATATACTTTGACAACAGTGGATCAATCCCATCTGTGCTCTAATTATTCATCTCTGTTACCTAGCAGTGGAACCAAGCAACATTTCCAAACAACATCAGAATGCACACATAAATTCAACGATTAAAAAAACCAATTCCACACAAAAATTTCAAGATTTCTTGGTTGCTTCTTACTTGGAAAAGAAAATAAAGATGAAATTAACAGAAATGGTGGGAAAAAATTAACATAATGTCATGCGATTATTTTCGAATATCACATTTTCAAAAATGCATTAAAAACTATCCTATAACAACAACAATAAAAAACCTTCCGAACCAACAAAAAAACCTTCTGAACCAACAAAAAAACCTTCTGGACCAACAAAAAAACCTTCTGGACCAACAAAAAAACTTCCCAAACCAACAAAAAAAAACCTTCCGAACCAACAAAAAAACCTTCTGAACCAACAAAAAAACCTTCTGGACCAACAAAAAAACCTTCTGGACCAACAAAAAACTTCCCAAACCGACCAAAAAAAAACCTTCCGAACGAACAAAAAAACCTTCTGGACCAACAGAAAACTTCCCAAACCGACCAAAAAAAAACCTTCCGAACCAACAAAAAAACCTTCTGGACCAACAAAAAACTTCCCAAACCAACCAAAAAAAAACCTTCCGAACCAATAAAAAAACCTTCTGGACCAACAGAAAAACCGGGATCATTTTTAATGGGCAAACAACAGAATCGGTAACAAATTGGCGATATATACAATTGGCAAAGTTTGTCAAATTTAATAGGAATTAAAACGATTGATAATTCCCACTAGCGAAATGTCTCTCTGAATTCATTGGCAGCCATGGAATTTCAGTGAAATTCATTCAAACGATAGTCGATAATGATATGATACGGAATTTCAAAAAAAAAATGCTAAACCGTTTAACAAATACAATCGCAACCCATCGAACAATTTCGAACTTGCAAAAAAATTGGAACTCTTGGTTTCTGTTAGGTACGCACGTACTTTGTCATTAATTATTCAGATTTCGCGGCCTTCAGTTCTGAAATTTGCATATCGCCCAGCCAATCAGATCACGCCACATCACCCACCACGAGCTATATAAAGAGCACCTTTTTGACACCATTTGTCTTCGTTGTATTGTATTATCTATCGTGTGATGGTTATAATCGACAATAAACGTCTACTCTTCAACTTCGCCTCGGCTCACCATTCGACTCAGTTCGACAAACACAACAGTTTCTGCTCAAAACGTTACAAAAAAGTTCACTAAAGTAACCAGAGGAAACAGACAAAAAAAAGCGCTGTGTAAAACACTCAACACATACTTGTCAAATGAAATTCTCATTGAAAACTTAAAAATAAAAAACAATTTCTTCACGAGCAGACAACAATTTTGCCTTATGAATAAGTCATTTGTTTCCGGTTCTAGTTGTTTCGTCATTACAGTACCGAATAATATCGGGTATTCAACAGTTTGCCAAACGTTTAATCGCATGATTCATACAGTGACTGCTCTTGGCGCTGCCCCTTCATCGACAGCAATGCAAACTTACTATCATAACTTTTGTAAACACGAAATTGAACAGCTATTAAAGTTTAAGCAAATATTCGCAGAAAAGTTGGCGGGCGCTCTAGAAGTAAAAAAAAGTATGGCTAACTGGTTCGCTATTGTAAGAGGATTGAGCATAATTGAGCGTTTTAATTTTCCCATAAGCGTTCAATCTATAACGCAGTCTTTGTGGCCTAACACAATTTATCGTGAACATAACAAACGATTAAAGTTTCCAGACTTTCATAACTCGGACTAATGCACTCTAGCTTACTGGATTAACGATAAAATTTGAAAATTAAATAAAATATGAATTGCCCATTACAACTTTCTTCAAAAAAAAAAAAATCTCTTCGCAGAAAAACCCAAAGTAAAATGATTGCCAATTTCGTTCATTTACTCTTTCAATCGACCATCCCGATCCAACGTATTCCGCAAAAAGTAAAACCAAATTTATTCACCGATGCCGACGCCCTAATCCGATTCATATGTGTGTAACCCCAAAATTCGTGAAGGACGCAGTAAAGCAGTTCTCTAAATTTCTTAAATGAAATTATGCACTCATGTGCAAATTAAAAGTTAATTAGTTTTTGATTGTTAATAAAACGAAAAGATGAATGAGAGTGGAAAAATAATGTGAGAAACTACAAAAGCGAAATAAGACTCCGTTTATAACGGATAACAAGAACATATTTTGATTGGTAAGTTCAACACATCAATGAATGCGTTCCCATTCTGCACCTACTGCCCATTCATGCACTATTAATCGTCTTTTCAATCAAAATATGAATGCAAATTAAAAAAACAAAAAACGAACCAATTTATTAATTATCACAACCCAATCAACCATCTCGTGTATATCACATAGACGCGTACTGGTAGCTTAGCCAGGAATTTCGAGATCAGTAGTATTTTATCTCAACGAGGATAGGGAAAAAAGCAAAATAGAAGCAGTTGAATAGAAATGCAGTTAAATAAGAAAATTTGTAGCGGAAAACGAGCGCAATCTTAGTAGAAAATAAGCGTTCAGCAAACATCAGTAATTACTTATTGTTTAGCTGCGCAAAGTTAAACACTGCGCAAAAAACAGCAACGATCGCGGCTGACATTTGGGAAAGCAGTTAATAACATTTGGGAAATTTTTCAGCACCAGTAACCTATAACAACAGCAAAAATGATTGTTTTGTGACTGGAGTTAAGCTGACTCTATATTAATTTTTTTTTTTTTTAAATTTATAGTTATCATCATTCTCACCATATTGCCTTATGAGGCTTATCGTGATTCTTACAAATGCTACTTACATTTCACGACTAGAGCAACTCACATGAATGTTCTCTTCATTTCACTTTTCATTCGATATGAATCCCCGTTTATCGGCAATTGATAATTTCTAGTTACCTGTATTTTCGCCAATTAATTAGCTAATTGTTTCACTGAAAAAGTTATGCGCAACTGCTTAACAACAAAGCGAAATTGATGCGTCAATTTCTCAGCTGCATTCGAGAAGTAGTATAAGAGAAATATAATACCTAATAAAAAAAGAAACTTTCATTGATAAGGAAAAAAAATAATAGCCTCCTCGAAAGATGTCGAGATATTCGTTCGACGACATTGCACCAAAATGTGCGCAAATGGGAACTGAGACTGAAAGAGGGCAGCGAAGAGTGTTGTTACGATTCATGTGACAACAAGAATGTTTCAGTTTGTATTTGGACTGCTCATGGCATCAATGCCTGAAAAGTTCTCTCAAACATTCAAACAGATTGAACGTGATGGTGAAAAGGTTTACATTTAAAAAGCATTAAGTATGGAATAAGTTCTTACTTAACAAACTCCCATATTACACAGAGCTGAAAATCATAAAACAACATCCCCCTCCCCTCCTCTCTACCTCCCCCTTCTCCTTCCCCTTCCCCTCCCTCCAATCACATCACCATCGATAAAGTGATACAAGTTTAGTAATGCAATCACATGACTTCAGAGCGTTCCTTGGCTTATACAGGTTTACTACAACTTCAACGTGCAGTTTCCGTTTCCAGTATGAGCTTATGAAAAAAAAAAACAAAAACAAAACAAAATCACTGCAATCATTGAGCCAAGCACTGCATCGCTCTTTTACTTTAAAAATTTTGCCAGTCCTCCTTCAGCTAATCCATTCAAATACTGAACAAAGTTATTGGTGCGAAAAACGAAGTATGAAATCGATTACTGCTAATCTCATTTTTTTAAAAATAATTTATTTCTTGCTGATGCTAATTTTACATCACATATTTATAGTATGAAAAAGTAACACTCTTTGGTAAAGTAGATTCACAAGTCTTAATGAAAATTTTTAAGGCAAAAAAAAATAACAGAAAAAAAGCGTTTAAAAGAAATCTCTTTTTTTTGCTAACCAAATTTGATCAACGATAAACGAAACTTTCCGGCTGCTGTTGAGTCTGGAAAACGAATTGCGATATTATTTATTATTGGCCGGGAACATTTCAGGTTATTATGGATGCTGGAGCACGATTACGCAGACTATGCAATTGAGTAATCACGCTCACCACTTGAATACATCAGCTGCACAAACATACCGATCGTACATGGCACATACTGCTGTTTGAATGAAAAGCGGTATAAACGGTAAGCAGTGGACCGGCGTTGAAAATAGCCGCACCTATTCGATATTGTTTTGTAGAAATGAATGAATGCTAACAGAAAAACTATTGAATAATACCATCAGTCGTCATCTTCTGTTTCATAATACATTGCATACCCTACCAAATAAAGGAATCCTCTCAAGTAAAACCACCTTTCCCTCTCACCCCCCGTCCCCCACCCCCATCATAGCAGAAAAGAGGCCTTCATCACTAAAAACCATTCTCCTGAAAGCTAAAAGAAGAACTCTATTACATAAGGCTGCGAAAGGGTCGTCTCTATTCGAGAAATAGAGCGGTTTACTCGAAGACCACCCCTTTCAAGGAAATCTGATATGTTCCCTTAGACTTCTCGTGGAGCAAACGCCATCAGTTAGAATGACACTCCATTTACACGCTAATAGTCGTGCGAATCTTCGAAATCTAAGCCACCAAGAAGGTATCAAAGCGTAAGACAACCTTATAGTCCACTTTTCATTATACTACCGTTTACTGCAATCAACGAGAAATATGAGATTTCTATTCTTCATTTCCGGCAACCCAATCAGATTCGAATCTTTATCATATTTTTTGTTCACCTTCATAAGTAATTCTTAGTTTCCTACCTACTACAACATAAGATGACCGATTCATGGATGGCCCGAGAGGCAGATATAACTGTCAACCATATACAACCGATCAGGACCTATCAAAAGAACAACCGTCCTCACAACGGCTTCAAAAATATGACTCGCTTATTATGCTAAATTAACCCATTCCAGGTTTCCTAAATTATGCTCCTCACAAGGCTTCTTGCTGCTGTGCTACAAAATGCCCACCATCACATCGGTAGTCTGAAAATTAGTTGCGCATAAAATTTCGACGCGTACCCATTTTTGCTATTACCGTAACAATCACAAATGTATATCGATTCACCAATATGTTATAGGTTCTTCAAACAATGAAACTATTATAAGTGATACTCAACATCGCAGAGTTGAGAGCACAAGGAAGGACAAACAAATTATGGAGGTCACCGGCGAACGAACTCCAACAAGCCCTCATGCGCGTTAGCAATACGCAAATCGATCTGCAGGGCAGTCGGCTTGCGCACTCTCTTAGTGCGTCACCAACACAAAAACAACGCGTCCTTCTTTTCAGGACCAACTGCCAGCCAGCATTCAGCTATGTGGACAGCCCTTGCTGCCCTATCCGAGGGACCTGCTCGCTAATCAAGCGTATCACCTCATTTCAATATGCATTCGTGCCTCCAAACATTGATATGTATATATACAGATGCATACATATATATTATATATACCTCACATATATGAACCATACTTTCCCCCCTCCCCCCGCCCTCCTCAACCCTACCCATTCGGTCACCTGCCAAAGAGGTTCCCCGCTTCATGTCTCCTTTCGAAGGATCGACGACTGTTCGACCAAAAGTCATATCTCGTTCTTATTTCAATGAAACGTGTCTGCCCCAACAATTCTGAGTTTATTTTTTCTCTGCCATATGCTGATATCGGCAGTTAAACCGAACGAAACTTATCGTTTCTCTCAAAAACGCTCAAACTATACAAATCCTTTCGAGAAAAGATGGTTACTGCCGACTCCTCGAAACATGTCCTAACAAAGTTTCGTGCATACCAGCCTTTAAATTACAAAAAAAAAAGCATACTTCGTCGCTTGCATTAAGAGTTGAGACATGAAATATTCGTGCAAACAAAAACGCATTTTGCGACGACCATCACGTGAAACTATTTAAGAACCATACGTACACATCCTTGCCCTGCTTACGGAAACCAAACTCTCGGCCACTCTCTGCTCATCAGTCCTTTACGTTCAGTTAACTAGCAAAAAATCAATCGGGCATAACAAAACCTACTGCACAAAAAAAAAACACTACTCCCGCAAATAAGCAGTACATGTAAACTCGATAATGGTCCCCAAGCATGCACTAGTGGATGGATACTTTGAGGATGGTGCACATGAAGCACGTGAAACTGCCTCACTTGAGACATATAAGAACGAACGAACGGTCGCTGTAGCCTTATACCCTCTGAAGCGGTGAACCCATAAAGCTGAGAGCGGCTAGATGCGAGCCTACGGCTATTTCCATAGAGTATCCACAAACAAGCAACACGCATATGCACCCAAACACTCTAATTTTCCGCTCAGTTGGCGCGGTAAACAACTTTAGCCGTTGGCGGCCAATTTATTTCATTTCGAATGCTGGCTACTGACATGCCCAACTTTACCGCTTGCTCCTATGCGAAGGAAATTTCAATTCAGCGCAAAATTAATACGCCGAAAAAGGTGATGGACGAAGATTCTGATAAATGATGAATTGGAATACATCATACCTGCCGGAAAACCCGATAGCAGCCAAACCCGATAACAGGAAACATAAATTCTCAAATGAGAATCCGAAAATTGAAAACCGGAATTTGAATATGCAAATTGTCGATTAAAATAACACGCGTAAAAAATAATTTACAAATAGATGCAAGTCGATATAACGGCTGAAAAGAGAAATGCTATCTGAATAAACCGATATGTGCGAGCTTTTATTTGCAAATGCCAATAATTGATGGAATTACACTTTGAGTATAGACCATAGGTAAATTATTAACCATGAATGGTGGATACACCGTGTCCCCAACCGAAAGGCACTGCACAAATGCGAGGACATTTAAAGGGTAGTGCGCCACCTATAAATCAATGAATACTCGAAAGAATTTTAAACTTTTTCGAAAAAACCAATGTGAACAATTTTCCGAATTTTAAGGAATTCTGGAAAAACTGCCTAAAAATTGTTGGTTTCTTGACAGCCTCGTTCACGCATTTGTAATCATCAAAAATCTTTATTTTTCGACCATCCCCGCTCTTTAAGGTTTTTATGGTACTAACGCAAAACTCGAGTTAGAAAATCCTGGAAAATACTGAGTGAAAAACTCGAAGGTAAGAACTAGTAATACATAAACTTTCTGCTCAAAAAAATGCGATGGACGATAGAGTGCCGAAAATTTGAAAAGAATTTGTTCAAGGGTAATTTTACCATCTTAGAAAAAAAGAATTTGTTCAAGGGTAAATTTACCATCTTAGAAAAAAATTGTTCAAGGGTAATTTCAACATCTTAGAAAAAAAGAATTTGTTCGAGGGTAATCTTAACATCTTAGAAAAGGATACTGCACAATAAATGTATTATAATACGATAGAATACGAGCAATACTAATAAATGTCAATTAAGTTCGAGAGCGGGAATTGCGAATAAAGATGATTGACGAACTGCAAGTTTGGCAAATAGCAAATACAATAGGGATGGCTCTAAGCGCTTCACAATTAAAATCTAATTTTTCTCCACATACATTTTCAACTCATCCCATAATGAGGAGTTTCTTCAACTTAATCATTCGACACATGTCGACTTGAAAAACGCTTTTACGGACCATGATCAAAAAGAACAAGTAAGCAAACACCATTGATTGCTACAACACTCGGAGCTCGATCTCCCAACAACAGACATTTCAAATTTTTGTATCCTGTGAAAAGCGATTTTTTAACCATAGATGGAGCTGGGGAGCGCGTAGAGGGAGGGCGTAGGAGGGAGAGGAAGGGAACGGAAAGGAAGAGAGGAAGAGAG
>JPKZ01000231.1:491538-511945 GCA_000803305.1 Toxocara canis | reverse complement strand
GGGGAGGGAAGAGAGTTGTGGAGTGTAGAGTACACGCATAGAAAAGTTTCCTGACTCGACCGATTACGGTTTGCGATCAGCCACAGCACAAAACAGCGTAGAATTTTGGGCGCATGATTGTCACGCTAGTTCGGCGGAATGAAAATTCCGGTTGGGCATGTTTGGAATGTTTCATTATTTAGTGGCGATTTATAGCACCGGTTGCTCGAGTCAGCAAATGTGTTGGTTCGAGCCCATCGTGCTATTTCTTTGGCATTCTGCACAAATTGTTGCGATAAGTTAACTGAATTTCTGAACAAATTTATCGATTTGACTTTCAATCGTTAAAGTTGATTCAAACGGTCTAAGCTTGTGTGCTGTACCACATGCATATTTCCATGACAACTCTCTCCAAATCATGCGCACGACATATACCGGCTTTTTGAACGTATCATCCGTATTACATTACAGTTCATGGAGGCATACATGGATGTATATTAGTGCATCAATAATTGTGATCAAACGGTCCGTTAAATCCTAGCTTTACTCAGCCCTGTGAGTGCTGGGGAAAAAAACCCCATGGTACTGACATGAGAAATGGGATTACTATTTCAGTTTTCTTACTACTTTGTTCGTTTTTTTTTCTTGCCGAGTTTCCCTAATTATTTTATAACTATAGTTTCCATTATTTCCCTTTTTCTGTTGTCATATTTTTCCTTTTACATTTCTTATAATTGTGTAGTCGTTGTTTTTTGTTGTTGTTCACATTGTTTTTGTTATTCTGTTATGCACTTTTGACATGATATCTTGGACAAAGGAAAATCACATTTTCAAGCTGAAGTGGTTCACTCATTTAGGATACCACCACGTCGTTTGGATTGCGTAAGTTTGTTTAAGTACCTACCTACCTATGGCAGTACAATACACAGCTAGAAATGCTAGAGGAATTTCAGATTCTCCTATATAGGCGGCGTAGCAAACGGCAACATTCGAAATATTGATTTGCTGAGCGGAAAATTCAGCCATAATGGTAGCAAATCATTTCAGTCAGTATTGGAACACATAATGCTATCCTACGATCGCAAGACAGTGCCAATCGCAGATGGAGTTGATGTTAAGGTCGATCTTATTCTGCAAGCTATCTCGAGTATTTCTGAGATGGCGGCGAGTTTTACCGCCGATGTTTTATTCAGTCAGATATGGCTCGATCCGGGGCTTTCATTTGAAAATATGACAAGGTAATTTATTCATATGAATTTTTATTAGTGCTTTATCTGACGAATAGAAACAAACAGAAAGTGCTTCAAAATGAGCGCTCAACGACCGACGTATTTGTTACAAAATTCAACTCTCATTGTTACCAATTTTTCCTTTCACAATGAATCTCGAAACGTCTCGTTGGTTCATTCAGCCTATCTTCATAAAGATCTTCTATGTTATCGATTCGTTTTTAGCGAATTTTCAAGCATCCTGATCAAAGAAGACCATTGCTGATTATTATTCCTCGTTAGAGAATGTTGACGTGGAAATTATATGAAGCACTTTGATTACAATATGACTATCGATGTACGGTAGTCCATAGTTACGTGCGTTTTTACGACAAACAAGAATCTATTTCTGTATGCGTTAATGCAAATGCAACTAAATATACCTGTATATATTATTGTTGGGTGTATTATTCAGGGATATCTAGCAGTCCTTACGAGCAATATTTAATAAATACTTTCGTTGCCAGTTGTCCATCAAATTGCGCCGCTGAATAATGAAATCTGTACTTTAGACTAACAGAGAAATGTTCATGAATAAATTTTGTTGTCATCTTTTCTGAACGCGTCGTCGATTTTTGATCTTCTAGAAATCACATTGATAAAATAGAATTACTTTGCTCATAGAACACTTCGTTTTTTTTTCGCCCAATCATGCAACGATGAAGTCTCAACGGCACGTTTGTGGAAGAAATTGTGGGTGAGACTGAAAGAGCTATCGGAATTTTTATTGAACCAAAAATTAGCATTCAACAAAAAACGTTTCCTTTTCGTACCCCATTCAGTATGTTACGAAGTGACTAACAAGCACGGACCGACGTTAGGTTATTGTTTGGAATAGATTTTTCATTTTTGTGCTCATCTCTGAAAAAGTTCCGCAAAATTTTTTCATCGCATCGATAAAAGGACGAATTCAGCAGCTTTGCGGTAATCATCATTGCAATAAAAATTTTTGAAAAAGTGCTCGCCATATTTTATTGGTTTCATTATTTCATGTGGCCATCGTATTTTTGAAAGAAAACTTTCCTGCGTTTAAATTTTATTATTCCTTAATATGCTTGTCGATCAGAACGTTTAAGTAATCAGTTTTACAGCAATAAATGAGTAAATTTAAATATTTTCATTTTTAGAGAGCAGTTCTTTTCCCTAATTTCCTGGAAAATCTTTTCGCCTCGTCTTGTAAAGTTGACTCTAGTCACAATTTAAGTCGTTTCTAATGAGGAAAATAAGCGTAAGGTTCAGCAAAGGCAGTGATGACGTCTGAGAGCAAACAAGCGAGAGATGGGCATAGATTTACATGCAAATTAGATCTGTGAGGAGCGTGCGGTGCTCATTTATCGGCACTTCAGAGGAGAAGCGCATCACAAAGATTCACACGCCTTCCTCACCCTCCTTACTTATCTCACTGCGCCCATCTATTCTCAACAACACCTTTGCTGCACCGATAAAAAAATGTTCTGCTGCTCTTCCAACTTCCCTTTTTCACAAATTAAGGCTTTTGAGATGAATGCAGAGTTACAGAAAAGGGGATGTAGAAGAACGAAATGAGCGAGGCACATGCCTCGAAAGCTACGTTAAGAGCAGCGCGCATGTTTATGGATATGATTTTAAACGATATGAAAACGTTTGAAAAGTCTCACGAACAAAAGATACAGCCTGAAGATTCCGTTCAAAAGATCACAAAGTAACTTCGAATTGACCAAAGGATAATAACACTTGTGATCCGTGGGAGTGAGAACGATGAGCTTTTCACGTAGCGTAAATTTTTGTGCCGAATAAGAAGTGATAAAATTAGTAACTAAATCAATCGTTTGTTTGATCGAGTTTAGAAAGCAGCATCCGTCAGGGAATTTGGCTTTATAAACGGGTTGGAAAGCGCGCCACATGAACTGGCATGACGTGCATTTTTTGCGATCTTATCCACAGTGGTCTTATTTAAATATTGAGCAAACACTGCTGGAGCACTTAGCTACACTGATGCAATCGACAGTAAGACCCATCGTTCGATTCGGCTAATACAGAAGTGACGAAATTGCGCGTGCACGGCAGTGCTTTTTTGCCGCATCAGCCAAAATAGGATAGCATTTCGTGTGGCTTTATGAGCCGTTTCCACAGAAAACTTTGTAACTTGCTCTACGGCGGCAATATGCTTTCGGTTCTACATCACCGGAATGGAGCACCGAATTCAATTATCGGTTACTCGAGTAATTCGTACAAATAATTTTGTTTAATCTGCGATCGCATATTTCCCGTCGATGCGCTCTGTAGAAAGGGGGTCAAACAATTTTCTCACAGTTCAGAGCTGCTAGCGTTATCGAAGCTCACCTTTGCAAAATTTTCCATCCGTTCGCATTCGCAGAAACACTCCGAGATTTGACTACAGCACTATGTAGGCACAGTGCAGTACGTT
Source organism: Toxocara canis (assembly GCA_000803305.1). Classification (NCBI taxonomy): domain Eukaryota; kingdom Metazoa; phylum Nematoda; class Chromadorea; order Rhabditida; family Toxocaridae; genus Toxocara; species Toxocara canis. Next base: position 508,291 of record JPKZ01000231.1, on the reverse strand, counting down.
ATATGAACTCAGATTTTGACCCGAGCGAATGGATTTGAACGCATTTATCCCTCGAATCTTGTCTTCCCACATTATTTTTTTTAGTGCTACAGCTGGTAGAAAAATCTATTGCTAGCACGAAAATTTTGTTTTATTGTCACGACGAGGCCTTGAATTATGGTTGCCTTAGTTGATCGCCTTACGCTGTCTGACTTGTAATTCGGAATAGTTAAGGAGCGGAGACAGGCTCACATTGGACACGGTGCAGTAACGGAAGTCCCATAATGCGCCTTGGCTAAGGCGAAAAGCGCATAACAAAACGATTTCTTCTTCGTAGATGTTTTTTTTTTGCGATTCTATGCGATATAATTTGAAGCGTCAACTGACTTTTAATTATATTTGAAAATTTCGATGTACTTCCAGCTGTCATTACGACTTTTCTGCAGGTGTTTGCCGAACTTAACACTCAGCTATCGTACTATTGATGATATTTGGCTACCGAATGTGGGCTTTCAAAACAGCAAGAGAACATCGGTTCACGAGAGTCCAACCCCAAACATTTTTCTCCTCATTTATCCGAATGGAACGATTTGGGTTAACTACAGGGTAAAGGTAGGTTCTATTGTCTTAACAGTACTAGCATCTCTCATTTTGCTTTTATTTAAACTGATTGAAGATCCGGATTATTGATACGATCACTAATATTAAACTGCAAACGTCAGTCGTATTGAATATAATCGGAGAAGATGTTGAAAACCGTTGATTCGCCGATGGTGGAAACTAACGAGCCCCCGATTGGCTACAAGTAAATCAAATACTCCCTCTAGCTGTTTACTTTGCAAGCAGCAGTTCAATAGTTTCGCGAATTGCCTTTTTTTATTTCACGGTGGAGCTATTTTCGACCGACTCTTCATTAGTAGTTGTTCCTGTTCATATTCATATAGAGCTTAATTGTGATTGAAGTTTAATGCGGTGTGCATGGATAAAAGAAACGTTTCGCTCGTATAGAATATGACGGTCTTTCGTTGTAGTAGTGCAACCCCCCTTTTAGTACTGAGCAACCCCCCTTTTTTTGCATTCACGCTAATTTTGAGCGTACTGCGCTTTCGTAATACATAAATAAACATTGACCATCATAAGCTGTGTGATTAAGCTTAAGAGAGCAACTGAACAGCACAAATCTTCAACAACCAGTTCAAACTTCAATAACGGCCCAGCAGATTTGCGGTGAAGCAATTTTCTCATAAGAGCCATTCGGAAGGGAGAAGTGATTGATTGTTTCCATAAGTGGCAGTCGGACTCATAGCTCGTTCATGCTATAGAAGAATTTTGATGCTTTGTGCATGCCTGTAGTGAGGGTTGACGAAGAGGGCAGATGTTAAGGAGGTAATGATGACGAATGGCACCTTTTGCACTAATTTAACTAATAATTTTAGTTTAAACTCATGTTGTTTTAAAGTGAAGTTTTCATTGCTTCTAGTGATGAGTTAGTCACATTAGCTTGAGCTTACCGTGATGGTCTGTAGTGTAAAGTTTTCTATGCGATTTATAATGCGCGAAATTCATGGTTAGCGAAGAATCCACTGAGCAACTGATGCTATCATACTGAAGATGTTCATTCAATGGCAGTGATTATTATTGTTCGTCAGTATAACGTGGTGACGGGATAACGAAAACTGCATCCAGATATAATTGTGATTTGCGAGCAATGCTGATTTTGATGTTAAAGAAAGTAATTCAAAATATAAGAACAAATTTCAAAGCTGCTACAAAGTAGCACTCTGTTATTAGTGCTGCAGCTGGTCTCGCGAGGAGTTCTGTGCCAACGTTAAACAGGTCGCAGATACTATGCGGTCTCACATCCTTTTCTTCAGTTAGCGCACCAATCTCCCCATTCTATCTTTTTCTTCTGACTTTGTTTTTGATATTTATGTTTTTCCGTATTGTCTTCTGCAACATAATTGCCCATGCTTTCATGAAGACACCCACTGTCGCTGCAGAAGAACTTCGGAATCTTGTTATGCGTGTAGTCAGCGCTTTGTTTTTTCGATTGTACATCGAAATGATTTTGTCTTTGATATTTTGGTGCTCATATTGGAGCGGATGCGTAAAGAATATCCATAAACTTGGTTATACAAATATGTTCGTTTAAATATGCTATAAAGTTATTTCTAGATGCTCGATGTAATTGCAGCCGTCCTAATTTGAGCGCGTAGATCATTGTGAGTCAAATTTTGATAATTTGTTTTAGATTCAGACGATATTTTAAAATAGTGCGGATGTGTTAGTAGAGTGCGAACGAGCACGAAGGCAAATTACTGTGATCGTGTGCATTATTAAGCATGTGAAGCGCATAAGCGGGTCGACTACTTCAATCGCTGTTATCGTAGCTCACGCATTTTTTTCGAAATCATTAGGATGCCCCCTCACGGGGAAAATTAATTTTCTCTTTCTAATCATTAAGGTGCAAACAAATAGCAATTCATTTGGTACAGATATTCCATAAAATGAAACAAGCATATTTGTTCCTATAGATCAAACTGGTATAAATGGATGAGGGTATGGATGGGATTCAGAGGTGAATCAACTAAAACCCATATTAGTATCACTAATTGCTCACCTTGTGAAGTGGTAGTCGAACAGTTCGACTTTGCCATTCCCGAAAATTAATGAACATCGTTTCTGTTGCTTTTTATTTTTTGTAAAATGAAGCATTTAGCTGTTATCGAGAAGTGACGCTAAGTAATATTTTGTTTTGGTTCTAACAAAAAAACGATGAGATCATTTGAATGAGTGGAATAACAAGACTGCAAACGAAGTATTCTGACGACACACATGAAATAAAGTGGCAAATAAACTTTTGAAAATAAAATAATGATTAGAAAAACACTAAAATCTTCTACAATGTTCGCCCCATTTTTATGCAATCAATCAATAATGTTGATCTTGTTGCGATTGCACAAAACGCAACTTGTTCATGTTTTGGTTTTAAAGAAGAGCATTTCTCGATAACTAACACATGTGTTTTAACACATGATATAAATGCGCAAAATACTACTGGGCTTGATGAAGCCGAAACCGAAAAGAAAACTTCGTCAAGAACGGGCGTTGTTGGTTGAAAGAAAGAGTGAATAATTCGGAGGGATGAAGCGATAATGAAATTTTTGTTCGATGGCAGACTGCTGTGCGATCAAACCGCAGCACTGATTATGTATTTGTTCGCTGTGTTACACTTTTACCGACGTTTAACGAGCATTGCTGCACACAATTCAATAGTCGTCTGCTGTTTTTGATGAGCACTGCGTAAAGTTTGAAACGAAAAAAAGTTCGAAACATCATATAAGCGAGTGAATGTATTGTTTCGCACCATGAAGTTGGATGGTCAGTCACAAGCAAATATGCTTTAGAGTTTAGTTTGTTTGTAATGAAAAGCTAAATGTGTTTTATATAGTCTGCCTTCCTTCAAGCAAACAGTGGTTCCGAAAAATTACTTCGTGCTATTCTGTCTCCAACTGTTAGCAGGTGTTATTGGAGGAGTCAGCCCTTGTGGTGTTGGAGAGTGAATATTTTGATTCTGAATTTTTGACTTCATCGAAGTCGAAATCATTTCATTGATCCCATAACTGGTAACGAATATTGGTTGAACACTGGTACGACATTTTGGAAACCCAAAGAAGACGGACCTATCAAATGGCATTCTGATCGACCCATATGTATGAACTACTAACGCAAATGCCTCTTCTCACTGAATTCCGATACAAAAGTCGTCTTGCTGAAGAGTGTCATTATTTCCGCCTCTTACGACATAGTTCTAATAATTGTTTCCGGCAGCCTCTTTTTTGTTGGAACCTGAATTCCGGCCTCAAATTTGCCATTTCGTTTCGTATCTTCTTCCCAATATATCCTGATACAATTGTTACTTCCCATTTCCATCAAAACAACTCTTTCGCCATCCGAACCTGCCGATAGGGCACACTGATGAAAATCACCAGTAATACATTGGTGATTTTTCCCTTGGCACAAATATGTATAAAAGATTCTGTTCGCTAAAATCTTTCAACGCGGTATTTTATTTTATTCTTAATAGTCTACAGCTCATTACGAGAAGATAAACCTTTATACGCTTAAGGTCAGCGGTAAAACTTTGGGTATGATAGTTTGAGGAGCTAACAGTATTAGGTCACCATGCTGATCTCCGCAATTTGGAGCTGATTAAACCCCGAAACATTTTGGAAGAATGATGCTCTTTTCAATAAATTTTCTCATCCCATTTTTATGCTTATTCCACCAAAAAAAAACATTCATCTCTTGAATCAGTATATTTCAAAGTTACGAACGCCACGAAGATTTTCTAGATGACTTCATACTTCCTTAGCGCAAATACCATACTCGATTTTTTCTTCAAAAGAACATTTCGATAGCGCATTTCGCTGGTTGTCAATAGGGTATTTAAGAAGTGCGTTACATTTGCATTCTGAGATTAATTTTTTTCTCTAAATTCAATATTACTTAAGATTTACATAAATGTCGTTCTCTCAAAAGGGCTCAAAGAAGCGAAATATTAGATCATAACAGAAACAAATTTTAAAAAACAAAAAGAAAAAGCTTTTTTTTTTGAGAAATTGCAGATGACGTTCTTAATTCTAAGGTAATAAAATTTTTTCTTCATGTAATAACAATGTGAAGGCATCTTTCAAAAGCAGCGATGATCGCAGCAAACATTACTGGCTTTTTTCTCCTTATCCTTGTCTCCCTCCCTCTCCTCCCCATCTCTCCTTCCACCCCCTCTCCCTCCCCCTTCCCCCTTCCCATTCCCCCTTCTTGTGCTTTAAGCGCATGATTTGTCAGGGCGAAAGAAGTGAGAGTTTATAGTCGTCAACATGATTATGTTGAAGGTGTTTTCGTCGCAAGATTTGTTTGGCACAACATCATTTAATTTTATGCAAAGACGAATGGCACTGAAATACATATGGAAAGAGAAGGCACAGCGTTGTAATCTAATTCACCGATTTCACTGATTTAACGGCTACGCAAACGCCCTTCGACAATCATTCATGCAAACACACTCATTGCTTAGCTATAGACGAACACATTACTGACCAAGAATTCGGATGAGTTAAGTTTCAATCGGAAGAGATGTGGTGAGGATAGGAACAAATGTGATTACGACGACACGGCTTGTAGTCCCGGAAGGACCCACTGAGTTAGCCGTACAGTTCTACGTGCCAATTTGACAAATTGATGTAATGCTATAGCTGGCATTGTCAGAAATACTAAAACGGATGTAGCGGAACTGTGCGCTTAGGTTTTAGTTAGCAAAATGAAGCACAATATAGGAGTCATGCAAAGAGTTGAAGAGCTGAAGTAGAGATTTAGAGCAGCACAAATAAATCACGTAGAGAGTGATCATGATAAGCGATATGAAGGTTAACTGAAGCCATAACATATGTTCACCAATAGTTTGGAAAAAATTTCAACATAATGAGATTTTATATTTAGTTCTTCACCGTGCCCGACCGCAAAGACCAGCCTGGCAAATCGTAAGCGTTTTTGCCAAATGATAGCTGAGTAAAGTCCAAAGCTAAAAAAAAACTGCGGGAGCTTAACAGTAGCTCGAATATATGTGCAAAGTACTGTTTTGAAGAAACGAATGTTAAAAGACCTTTTTACCAGAAGCATTAATAGAGTTTTTTTTTTTCAATCGCAACCGTCTACAGTTCCATACTTCGTTTTATTTTTTTTCCATCCGTTTCCCTACCACATCTTGCTCACTTTACTTGCAATGATAGAAAAAGGTATAGCGGAAATTTAGATGATCAAACTCAGGATTCGTAGTAATAGTTGTAACAAGAAAGTTCTGCCGAGACACTATATGGGAGACAACGATAAGATACGCTGTATGATTTTGCGCTGTTTTATTTGACCCACTAATGTGTACTACAAGAATTTGCCAAGTATAAAAGAACGCTTTTAGGTGGAAGCGCCTTGTGAATTGGACATGACATCATTTCCGATGGATGTTCAGCGTTGTACGATGACGTTCGAATCATACTCATTTAATGTTGGCCGTGTACGGCTTGATTGGTTCGAAACGGGGGTCATTCTTGATGTTCAGGTTGTCTTACTTTACACACTTCAACTGTGACACTCACGCATAGTGCTTTGCTCGTTGAGATTATTTACCTCATTGATACCTTACAGTATCGAAAAATAATTGATTGACACCGTTTAATTCATTTGATCGTCGTTTCACATAAACGAGCTTACGTAATATTTATGCAGTCATAAGAATTGGAACTTGTACGTTCAGCAAGGTTTCTGTTAGATTTGAGTGAGGAAAAGAAAGAAGCAAGCAATGAAAACAAAAGAGAAGCAAGATTCGCGCTTGACACTCATGAAATCAGCTAATGCTTGCGCTCTTTCCTTTGAAATCAAAAAGCATCCGTTGTGAGCATTTTATGCGCAGGCTGTTATCATACCAACCTTTTTCCCATTTAGTCCCTTCCCTCCTCCTCCCTCCCACCCCAAAGAAACCTTACCATAATTATGAGTATTTTTAGGGGTGCATAATGTAAAGCTAATTTTCCGACAAGACACGAGGAAGTAATTTTTTCTAACAGAAATATTTTTAGGGCAAACTTCCAGATTTTGAGTTGGCTCGGTATACATGGCAAAAGCAGAAATTCTACTATCCAGCCGGACAATGGGATCAACTAAAAGCAACGTTTTATTTCCGGCGAACATATGGCTATTATATATTGCAATTATATATGCCTACCTATGCCTCAGTATTTATAAGGTATGAGCAACAAATTTACAATATCGTTTTGTTATTAATAATGAGCGTTAAAAGATGATGTATTGCAACAGTTCGAAAGTCCCATCAGCAACCATTCAGTGAAAATTTTGTATTTTGCGCAGTTATTTTCTTCAACAAACGTAAATTAGCTGTGTGGAACTTACCTGTTTAGCAACTCTATACGTCCGGTCATTTTCGTGCCGATAAAGGATGTGAATGGTGGCAATGTTCGGCGACGCAACTGTTCCAGTATGAACTAAATTTGTTCTTGGCGGAAATTGAAACTTTAAAGGGATCAAATGGGAGTCCTTTTTGATGCTTAGGTTGGTTTGCTTTTCGCATTTTAACGGTTATTCTCATACATACTACCCATGCATACTCATATGTTAGAACACAGTTTGAATTTCACTTAGGAATGGGAACAAAGGAATCGATATTTGATGGTTTCATTTCATGTTTCCATCAATAGTTATACATTTTTATCGAACTCAGGCAACTCAAAAAGAAGTGTACATGGGATAGAGGAGAAATCTTCAGTGTTATAAATATGTGACGAAAGGTTTCGTATCCTTCCGTAAGGTTTCTGAGCGGAACCTTAGAGTATTGTGAGCAATAAAAAAATGTTTTATTGCTCGTGCAATCACGATGAACGTCTCATCACAACCCTACAAAATAGGGGAGAAGATTTCTGATGCCAAAGCTATGTTCTGAGACAGTAACACAAATAACATCAGACCACATCATTTGCACGTCGGAAACAAATTTGAACGTTTCATCGTGTATTGCGTACTCTAGTCGCGGCAAAAATGGGCGCTTTTTAAAAAAGTGAGTTCTTTGTTATATTTATTGAACAGCGTATTTTGTTTCGGAAACTATCAAAATCATATCAGACAAGAGACTAAAAATGGAGCACATTGATGAGAAAATATAACTAACTGTTCCTTCCATGCATCCAGAAATATATGACAAGTAATTGACTGGTTTTAGCTCGTTTTTTTATCTAACCGCAAAGTAATTTTGCAGTTGGATTGCGTTCTGGCTTGATCCGAAGTGTCTTCCTGGTAGAATCACACTCGGCGTCTCCTCACTTATGGCTCTTACTTTTCAGGTAATCCGTACTGATCATAGCGGTATGAAATTTTCGTCGATTCCACAAAAAATATATATGATCACGTGGATTGGGAGTAGTTAGTAAGAGTCACATCGCGAAGGATATTTTTTTCTTGCAATCTCTCTCAACCTAGCTTGCTAATGAAACTCATCAAAGTGTGCGCCAAACTGCTAGCTGATGAGGACGACAATAACAAATGCCAAACAGACTAGATGTGCTGAGCGTTTCGCGTTAGTTACGCGTGTATCCTGTTAGTGCGGCATACAGAAAGTAGCAGAATGATTGGTAAAGTTGGTGCAAAACGACCCGATTTTTAGTGTACTTCACTTGATTTCAAGTAAAACCCGGAGTACACCACCGAGACTTTTTTTCATTAAATATCGCGTTTGTCACAAAGCGCAGCAGGAAGAAAACGAAGCATTCGCCTCACCACCACACGGATGAGCTAAAAGAGTAACGTAAAATGATCAAAGAATTTTTATTTTGAGGTTGAATTTCGCAACTGCGTTCGTTTTTAACTGAACAAAAACAAAACAAAACAAAGAATTTTTATGACGCACGCATGGCTCGATGCAGCTAACGCTAACTGACTTAGACATGCTTGATATGTAAAAAAGATCATGAAACGCTGCGTCTATTTAAAAAAAGGTTACAAAGCACGCAGTGCGACAGAAGCTATGTGCGTGCACTCTTTTCGCTTAGAACGGTTTAATATGTAAATGAGCGATTAGCAAGGGATGAATGCTCTTCTTTTGCATAAATATTTCTGCCCATTGTTGCACAAAAACTTGCCTCTAACTCAAAGTGTGAAGTGTCGATGGTTAGGCGATGTATTCAACAGACCTGAACTGTTGGCGCTTATTTTTTCCGACTTGCGACGTTCACTGTCCGAAAAAGTGCGCCTTCTTATAAGGAAATTCACATTCCGAAGTGTCCTTAAAATATAATGCGGTGTGCAGCGTTCTGCACCGTATGAGCTCAATGTTCAACTTTGGAACTGAATCTGGTTGCAGTTATTCTTCTGACCTGCCTTTCCGCCTTCATACACATTCCATACATCACAACTCATCCGAATATCCAAAAATCGCTTCCAGTTTTTGCTTGCGAGAGTTTATGCTGCCACAGATAATGTCTGGCGAATTTCGTTGCAAAAGCCTTGCTGGTTCGTTAGTTGAAACCGGCAAACTGCCTCAAACATATACGTAAGACATATGCATAGATAAGAAGGACCCATAATAAGCTTTCGCTGCCGCGAAAAGCGCATTGATAACGTGAGTTTTTTTTTAAATCCCTACAAAATTGAACCATTCGAAAAGCGGGGAGGGACGGGAAAGCGAATCTTACTGGAACAGTTGTGATATCATTATAGTTGAGATGTCTTAAAAGATCGGTCGCAAACTTTCTTTTGTTTCAGTACGGTAATGTGGCTCGAAGTCTGCCAAAAGTGTCTTACGTAAAAGCCTTGGATGTGTGGATATTTGCTTGCATGGTGGGTTATGTGCTTCCGATTTCGTAATAAATGGTTGAGAACGTTAAATGAGTGCAAAACTTCTAATTAGTAAGCCGAAAACAATAATTCAGTGACTGTTAAAAAGTTAGATTAATATTTGGTAGAAGTTAAAAAGTTAGACTATTTGTTCGTTAAAAGTATAGCTAAATGAAAATTTTGATTGAAGTCAGTATATTTTATAAATATGGTCTTGTCACGTTAAGAAATTTTCACATATTTCTCATTGAAAAAAGGACAACAGTGTAGGTAGTTAGTTTTAAAGCTGCATGTATACTGTGGCACCAGTGCAAAACTTCCACCGGAAATGTGTTTTTACCATGAACAACCATTTGTGTCCGCCACCTCCATAACGCACAGTCTTATGTCTTACCAATTACGAAGAAACATAAAGGAGTCTCTTAAGGGCAGACGGTGAAGACATCAAAAACACCTGTATATAGATATATACATATTTTCATAAAGTGGTGACTTATAGGTTTACAGCTGCACAACCCAGCTCTTTCCTAAATGTTGCTGACAGGTGACAAACATGAGTTATCGATAAATTTTAGGGATTTATTTTCTTCTCTCTGGTCGAATTGGCAATCGTTGGACATGTAGACAAATTGGCAAACAAAGAAAAGAAGAGGCAAAGCATTCGATTCGAAGAACGAGGAAGAAAAAGGAGTCGAGTTGACTGCATCACTCAGCTGAGGATGGAAAATAGGTATTTAAATAATGTTCAAGTCATTTTTTTGTATATGTCGTACTAAGCATGGAATTCATGCATTTATTTATATGTTGTATATATAGCAAATATCTATATTATATATAGCAACTAAGCACACATATATCGCGCCACTTTTGTTGAAGGATATTGCTCTGATGCCGAATTTGCAAATTACCGAAGATGGTTAAGTGAAACGAGCATTGAAGAAGCATGTTTGATGAGGGTGTGATTGTTCACAATAGCAAACGGGATTCCGGAGAAGCGTAGCCTGTTGTAAAACTTATTAAAGCTTACACAAATTTGCGTTGGGGTCAGCTTTTGTCAACGCAGACCGGAAATATAGGTAAAACGACTCTTATTGCAGTTACAGTAAGTTGAAAGGTAAAGCGAGCAACGTTTGCAGTTTCTTTGTCGCCAATTCGCGAACAATCTGAAAGCCAAGCCTTTTCTGAAATTTCCTAAATCAAATTTTACTTCCGATGCTTCCATTGGATTTGCTGTTGGCTGGAAGAACGAAAGCTAGGGATTACTCGTAAAATTGAGTAGACACAAATTCATAAGCCGTTTTCCCTGGCACAGCTAAATAAAGCCTAACTGTCGATATACCTGCTTCCCTCAAAAAGGCTCTCGAATTTCATAATAAAATCTGCAATCTGCAAGCAGCATATCGGAAAATTTTTCTCACTTCACATAACCTCTAACGTCCAGTAAATGACCTCAGTTAAAGTTGCGAACTTTGTAGCGGCAGGGCTTAACTCGGGTTATTGCGATAGTTTATCTTCAGTGTGGGTGAGCAGGCAACCTCATTTGGCGACTCGCCGATAGATGTACGCTTGAGCTCAACCCAGCTAACTGGCAGCAGCTCGACGCATTTGAAAAGGTTCTTTTTTTTCTACCTTTCTTTTTAAATTTCATAATGATTGAAGAAAATGGCACCTACGCATCGTGGTAGAGCGCTTATTTGCGAACCGTCTATCCTCCAAATGTTTTAAAAAGAAATTTCTTAGTTTGAAGGAGGGTGAAATGAAACGCGAAGGTAGGAACTATAGTGGCAGTAGAGTATCATTTTAAGGGCAAGTATTACATCGAGTATAAGTGTGAATATTGCTTCGTCCTGCATCCATGATTGGAAAATTACAACAGTGCAATACACTAGAGTTGAGCAGACGAGTAATCGGCAAGGATGTCGAAAGGGCGTCCAGGCGATTGCGAGCGATCAATGAAAATATCGATAACTGGGAAACAAAAGATTTGGAGAGGTAACAGCGGTGCAATCCAATTAACTTTAAAACTGACTGAAATTTGCCAATCTACCAATCTTTTATGAAGAACGTTATGTAATTATGGGGTGATTAATATATTTCAGCCAAATTTTAAGCGCTACCAATGGCACTATAAATATTGCTCAAGAATTAGATTTGAGGTAGACGGAAGGAAGTTTCTAAGAATGAGAAAAAGAGAAGAAACTATTATTTGTTAATTTTTTCTGCAAATTTTATCCTGCTTCCAAATGACAAAACTGCCAACATGTTGTGAGTACTCCAACTTTGCCACCTATGTAATGTTCAGCCCGTCACTTGCATTTCTTGCGCAATTCTATTCATATTATTAAGATGAGTGGCGAGCACGAATGAAGAATCGAAAATTTCGGATAACAAATACTTAATCATTGAACTGAATTGATTAGTACTAAAGTCTTAAGCAAATGATAGTTTTGATGTGGTTCATCATATTCGTAAGTGTCCTAAAAGTTATGCCTCCTTAGAAGTATCTCAGTTCTTCTTAAAAAGTTCTAAAAAATTCTAGAAAAAAAGAATCTTTTAGAAGAAGTGTCTCAACAGCATCGCATCCACTAACGATAAGTGCGGCGGCCTCAAGACGACTTGGTCGGGACAGGTATAGAGATAGCATCCATCGGCAAAATATGATGAAATGGAGGCAGCTGGAATGGACAGGCGAAAAGGTAGGTTAAACGAATCCCGTCTAAGTGAGTCTTGAAAAAATACATGAGATCAAACACTAAACACATTTTGACACTTGCAGGAAGCCTTTGAAGTCTTTTATTTTTTTAATTTTTGTTATATTTTTTAAATTCTTCGAATTTGAACAAAACATATTTTTTGAAAGCTTTTTCCTTTGGAAGTCATATCCATTTTATATGTTCTTCTGAAACGTGCTTCTTTCACCTCTGCGTCTGGCACGTAATGCTCACATTTGTTTGCCATCCAGAACAACAATTTCCTGTTCATTTTACGTTGAAATTTTCAAAATGGTCGCTTTTCTTTATGTCAAGCTAAATCAAATGCTAAGTGTGAATTTTATATGAAGCAAAAAAACATAAACGGGTTTTAAAATAAAGCTTGCAATATGCGAGCTTGCATCGTCGCCAATTTTAGTTGATTGCCTCGAACTTCTTACAGTACAATATACAGATTTATTCAATACAGCAAAAAACCCTATCAACAAATTTCAACATTTTGACGACGAAGTATGCTTTTGAACGAGGGCACTTAATACGCTAATTTTTTCACTTTTTAAAATGTCGTGGCTGCAGTAAAAGGCTGACCTCTATTTACAGGTGGACAAGCTGTGTCAATTCAGCTTTCCTCTCGCGTTTATATGCTTCAATTGTTTTTATTGGCTTTATTATACGACTGAATCGACGAAACAAATGCAACGGCTATTAGACGAGTCGAATTTGACCGGATCTTTCACGCCCAGTTGAGATGCTCTTTTCTTTGTTTAAGTGAAACTGACCACTGACTCCTCAATCACTCAGCGATTTATGTGTTTATTTGATCAATGAGATCATGGTTTACTTGTACTGATTGTTGTTGTACTCAGACAATAAATAAACATTAATGGAAGCTGTGTTCCTGACATCTCCGAGGAGTGATCAGGCGACTGAGTTTTTTTTTGTTAAGGTGTATTTTATTGAAAATATCATGAGTCTTGTCGCAGCCATACCTGTGATTGAATGACGTACAATTGTGATTATCCATAGGCTGATAGCACTGAAGTCTGGACAACTTTTCTCGAAGGAGAATGGGGCGGGGTGAAGAGGGAGTAGATGTGACCCATTAATTGACCATAATTGACTGTGATCGATAAATTTTTTGATTCAAAATTTTTTTCATTCCCGTTCTTAACTCCCTTCAGAAATGTTCGGTCTCCAAAGTTTTTTGCGTCTTCAGGTGGTGTGGCAAAATTTCCGTTCGAGAGTCGCCCTTCTGCAGACAAATTTTTTTGAAAATTTTGCACCATCACATGTTTCTCACCGTTATTGGCAGATAGTTACGTTTCATCGCAGCACAACCGAGTCATAATTGCTTGTTTTAATGACCGTTCGACTAGCACTTCTCAAGAGAATTGCGAATTGTCTTTTTGATTTTACCAGCCAATAATTGGTGTGAAAGAATGTTATATTTCTTCAATAAATTATCGATTGGTTGGTAAATTTTAGATGTAATTTGAAAAAGCTGGTTGCCATTAATCTGCTAATAACTAGCTATATGGCTTTCATTCATTTCTTCTATCCGCAATATCTGAAATTCTTCTATCCGAAATTCAACATGCTCATGATACTTTTTATTTTTACTGTGCAATGCAAACCGGTTTACATTTTGCTAAATTGACTGCATTGTTGATCGATTTTTGTTTCACCGCTTGATCTCTCTAAGCGAGCAATATATATCATTTTCCCCCATACTTTAGCATCCGCAAATGGTGTGATGCGAATTGCAGACCCGAGTAATATTTATCAAAGATTAGCATGTCATGATCAGTTTGGTATGTTGTGGATGAGTTTTACAGTGTTTGACCTAAACAGCATAAACAACCATAAGAACGTACACTTGTTGGTTTGATATCTCTTATTCCCTTGTGCTTTAAGGCCGTTATCATTTTATTACAAAATGCAAAAATAAACTATTAAAATAAACTCAGCTGCGACATAAGATGAGCTCCATTTAAATTCTCCAAAACGTTCTCTGTTGTTAAAAAATGATAACATTTCAATGAAATTTCACTTGTGTTTGTCTTCTTCTTTCGATGCCATCATTGGTATTGCAATACCATTGCCATTTCGTGAAAACGAATTGTGCAACACAAAAAATATAATCCAATTGAGAACAACACCAATTGAAACTGTTGCAAGAAGCTGGAAAAGGAGTTAATTTAAAATAGAGGTTACCGTGGAAGGCCGAATGAATGCCGCTTTCATTTTTTAGAGTTTCCTTCGTTTTTTGAATTTGCATTTTTGGAAAAATAAATGCGTTCTCAGAATTTGATTACCTTAGAAAAAAGAGATGTGCGCGACTCGACAATTAGAAAGTCAATAAGCGCAATTCCCCTCAATAAAGGAGCTATGTAATATTTACGGCTTCCAGTAAGCTGCTATCATTCACTGTATCAGAAACTACAGTGTTCTACATTACCGAGTGAGGTAATACTCCATTTGCACGTAGTTTTATGAAGAAAGAAGAGAAATAAGGAGATTGGAACACATTCTGCTAATCAGATCTACTACCCTCCCCCCCCCCAAAAAAAAAAAACTTCGGGCAATTAAGCAGGATTATACTGTAGGCTTTCAGGACGTCAGCTACACATCTTTAAACGTTGAGCTCCAATGTCACCTATTTGAGCTTGTCATTGTTAATCGATCGATGGGGCGTAATCAGAATGAGAATATTTGTAAGACAACAAGATGGCAATGATCATTTTTATAACCTTCGAAATAGACATTTCTCTTTTTTCCTTAACAATAGTGAGATAAATGTAATTTCTCTATCTCCATCCCATATCACAGAGATAAAAAAAGTACAGACAAAATGCTGAAAAAAGTTTTGAATAGCGTCAATCACCTACAGATCGTGTTTTGTGTCGAATTAAATCGACTTTCTGAAGGGCGACTAGAAACGAGTCGTGCTAATTTGTAAATTAATTCAGCGGATGAAAAAGAAAGAAAAATAAAACGAGTACACGAGAATCGTTAATTGGAGCGAGTGGTGGTTGCCATCCACGTCGTTTCCATATCAGAGGCCATCGATAGCACAGCGTTATAATAATCCAAAACACTGAACTTAAAGCTGTAAATGAGCATGTTCTAATCGGAATGAGATTGTCACATATATTCATCGAAAATCTTATTAGCGGCTAGTAAACATTTTATCGTGGAACATTTCTCTTCCAAATGGGATCGAACCGTTTAGGACAACAAAGAATAAGTCCACGCTAGAAATCTAAACCTTAAATCGATAAACTACCACAAACTTTGGCAGTCTTTGCCAAATTTTTTCAATTTTTTCGGATTTTGGGAATTTTCCTTCGTTTAGCAGATTTCTTATAAAGCCTATTAACAAAAACTCTTCCCGCTTCTGTAGTTATTTGCCAATACAGAAACCATCAGATTAATCACCTTCACATGGTTTGGCTACTTAGGTACTAGAACAAACCCATCGATTTTTTCTTATTTCCGGTGTTGCTGTTGTTGTTCTTGATTTCAAAAAAAGCATTTTGATGGCACGTAAGACTGACTGAACATTCTCGCACTTGGTAGTCTTCAATGTTTAAGTATTAAATCCAATCATGTTCTGCCTACTTTACAGTAGCATTCATTTTTGGCAAAGACAGTGGCTGTACTTTTTATCACACGGGGAAATGGTATTCTAATTCAAGGACTAGTGTGGCTATGCATAGACTATAGCGTTATCGTTTGTCGTTAAAATTTCGGAGTTGGCTTTGGGCTTTTCTTCTCAATAACAGTTACGCACTGTCCACGTCATCCCTACTGGTTAGTATTGGCCGTTTTCATTAATGCGCCAAACGTCATCAAGCCAGCGCGATTAGCCGATGTATCAGTAGAACATATTGAGATCAAAATTAGTCGGTGGACCGTTGCTTATCATAATTGCTAACGCAATACTGTCGTACTGTTATGGGAGTATTCGCTGCATCCGTTGAGCATCATGCAATATACACGTGCAATGATCGTAATGATCTTTACAATTGTTCTCATAATGCTTTCAATATGCGAGGAAAAGTTTTGGAGGAAGAAACTTTCATGAAGTTTTGGAAAAAGAGAAAATGGCTAAAAATCGTTCAGCACGGATGAAACCGCGACACGAAATGCCTCAAGTAATAGGAAAGGAAATGCAACTGCGTTCACTATGTCTTTCTTTTTGCAATAACAAAGTTCACAGGTCTTTATTTGCATAGAACAACATAAAACTGTCGCTGATTGTCATTTTTTGTAATAATTATTGTGCTTTCTCGTAGATAATGAACTCTTACAGGACAGTACAACAAGTAAAACAATGTAGATAGACGAACGGGAAATGTGAAAAGTAAAAACTTGCCAGCAATGATAATAAGTGGCGGAACGAGATTGTTCGCTGTGATTGTTTTAGGGGTTCGTCTCCAATAAAGTAGCCATGTATACCATATATTGATAGCGAACGCAGAAAAAACTTCTAAGGCGATTGTCAAGATCTGTAAAACTAAGAGTTTCGTCGCTACTCAGGCACATTTTATACATAGTAGTGATGATACTAATAATTTGAGAGATTTTCGAGAAAATGGTAAAACTTCGGTTACTCCCTCCTTCGGGGCACATAGCGAATGAATATCTGCAGCAACCCCTCTCTC
>JPKZ01000231.1:460521-491288 GCA_000803305.1 Toxocara canis | reverse complement strand
CGATGCACAGAGGGGACCAGCGGATATGAAAGCTGAAGTTGTTTAACCGGTTTATACAGAGTGGAAAAAAAGACGAAGAAGCTCGTGAAGAAGCCAGGGGAGGCCTGCATAAAGAGAGCAACAGCGGCTTTGATAAGATGATCGAAGTACAAAAGAGCCATTCCGATGTGAACTATGGAGGGAAAGGATGAGGGTAATGGATTTCATCACTGTTAACAGACGACGTTTCTGAGCCAGAAGTTGCAGGCACAGTGGAATGTGGTGACATGTTCAGTGGACGTAAGCAAGTCAGGTATCAGTAATAGTATCGGGTAGTTAGTGAGATTGAGCAAGCATACAGCACAGCGTATAGCACTTGCTAGGCAAATAACACTTTTCGCCGATGAATTCAACATGGAAACTCGCGATATTAAAATGAACTAGCTAACATATCTCTGTCGAAATAGAAGGTAGGGGTGGGGGGGGGGCAGGGCGGCTGTAGCCGCGGAGCAAACAATGAAGTTTTACTTATTTCAAAAAAACTTATTTAGAGATGTACAAAAAACCTCTTAATATAATTTCCGGAATGCCATTCGTTGGTTGGCCTTACATCTATCTTCGGGGAAACCCTCTGCAGGACCTCATTTCGCTCTATTCTGACTCCGTAAGGACTGTTTTCCCCACGCTGAAACCTTTCGGGGAAATGCGCAATGGCGCGCTGATGTTCGTGCGCTTTGGATATGACGACTTTATGGCGCTGTTAAGTAAACAAACGTTCGACTTTGAGATATGAGTACTGATAAAATAGAGTAAACAGCAATTTTTCTCCCAAGCAAAAAAGTCAATCCTTGCAATATTGACCTCGTTCCGCATTCCAAACTGCAAGCCATCGATGCGATCCAGCACTACGTGAGTGCTGAAAAACGCGTCCAGTGCGACGTTAATACAACCAAAACCACCGCTCACTGTCGTATTTCTAAAGAAGAGCCGATGAATAGACTGAACTCAGTAATACATTCCGTAGACAGCCATATCATTTCGAATTTATTGGTTCAGAAGTCAAATTTGTTTGGTTTCTGATGTGTTTTCTTGCCGAACCATATGCTTTGGCAAGCGTATTGCAAATTGTTCATGTCTTAATTGAACTTCTTCTTCGATTGAACTTCTTCAACTTCTTCAACTTCAAGAAGCAGCTTGCTTCTTCAACTTTCGAGAGGTTCAACTAAGAAAAATGTCTTCATAAAGCAATCACCAACTAATGAAGCTAGAAAGACTTTTTAAAGACTTCGTTTTATTGAAAAAAACACGTTTTTTTAAAAGAAAATATCTATAGTAATTTAAAACGCCAAAATGTGCGATTAATATATAACGTGGCTATGTTCAGAACACAACAATACTCCTTTTGATTAACGTAAGCAGGCATTTTGCCAAGCTAGAGTTTCAACACGTAATCAGTCATTTAGTGACGCAGTTCCAATTTGCAAAGTGATTTGAATAATGTGTCGAAATTTAGATGCAGCAAACAAATCGTGTTTCCAGCTCAGTTTAATTGTAGTGCTAAGGCAATGGGTGTCCCCACTCGCCCCCTACCGTGCCCTTCCCTTTCTCAGATCCAATTGCAGCCTTGATGGCGTGTTTCATCTGAGCATATATAAATGGCGTCAGCTAAATGATGCATGATTTGAGTGAGTTTTCAACGTCGGTTTTATGATACATATACATGAATAGAGGTCATATTCGAGTCTTTAGAAAAAAGAACATTTCTCTATAGAGTGAAGGCACTGATACGCACACGCAATACTACCGTAACACTACTTGTGCATTTGTGCAGTTAGATGTGTTCATTACAGAAACACAAAAACCTAAAATACGTTGGATTTATGATACCGACAGTTGCTAAGGTGTCAGATTTGCGAAAAAAAATTACTAACACAAATAGGTCAAACAAAACCCCACTCATTCAAAATCAGCCCATGGATAGGAGCGCATTTGATGAGCGATTTGTCGAATAATTTCGATACAATATCTGAGGACGACTACTCAACTGAACCGAAGAGTCGAGCAAATATTTTGCTGAATCACGAGATGCACATAATTTTATGCATTCTTGATTTCAGTGACAATCATATTCAATGATGTGTTCGAATTGTAATGTGTGCCAGTGTTTAGAAAAGGCATTTCTTTTTCTTTTTTATGACTGTGTTTTCTTTTTATTTATGACATTTTTATGACTGTGTTGCGCATTGCTTGTACACTGACAACAAATCTCAATAAACATATGTGAATTGTGGATAATTTTGGCAATGTGCCAGAAAGTTTTTGTTGCAAGAATTGCAGGATATAGTTCGGAAATGTTTTCGTTTCACTGAAGTATGTTAATTTTAGTGAGTCAATGGATATCTTTGTATGGTTTCACTGAAGGTCTATCTCAATGCTGAATGCGTCAGAATACAGTGCAATCTAAGCGAGTTCAGAACATTTTTCACAGCGAAATGAGGCGATTTCTCTTCGCCATAAATGACGCGATTATTTGACATAATTTTGAGTTTTCCGAGTGGATAGCAAGTTCAACTAACGATGACTGCGCAGCGTTTGGCTTGAACTCGAACACAAGTGTGGAATTCATTTCATTGAGAATATGGAATCCTTCTGTTTCAACATTTCTTTCCCAACAAATTCCTTTAAAGCGAAACAGCTCTGCAGGAATATTCAACAATAGAATTGCATCGAATAAAAGCAGTATAAAAACGCCATCAACTGAACAATATCGCTCACCCCTGAAAGCAACATTTCTATGATAAGTGATTTCAGTTGATCGACTTATCGTCTAATGTCGGCTACAACCTTGCCTTTAAATATCGGTTTCGTGAATGATAACATCTCGATCTGGTAGGTTTCGTACGTCCCATATCTTGGAAAAGGGTGAACTTTGGAAATTTTTTTTGCAGCCAGTGCATTTTTCAGAGTAGTTATAGTGAGTCCCAGCTCCCCAACACAGAGTTCAAAAGAGGGTAGGAACTCTTGTAATGGGTTTCACACATATACATTCAATTCCTTAACCAGTGCAGAGGAGGATGAGGGAAGATTCGCAAACTCAGCTCTGCTCATCTTCCCCTAAATTCCGCTATGGGCATCTTGACACTTCATTCGCCCTATCCTCTCATTTGGACTCTGATATGAATGAACTGAACCACAACGAAGCCAATTGACGTTCTGCTTCTTCACATGGTTTTGCTATCTAAATTAAGATAGCTCATCTCACAGAGTGACTGCATGTAAGAGAAGAGAAAAAGCTCTGCTGGAAAAATTATCATATTTCCGGTTGTGAAATGGTTAGAAGAACTTTGAAAAGTTGCGACATTCGAAATGAAAGATTACAAAAGTAAGGAAGAAAAATTGACCGTAGCGAAGGATTTAGGGTCGATGAGTCTCATATGTGCTTGGCTGCCTGTTACTTCTGGCTAGTGGTTCACGGGGCAAAAGATCTTCTAAGCATCATCAATTTTCATTCATTTCATGGGACCATTCAATTTTAAAATTTCTTCGAGATATAATAAAAATATTTTCGAAGAAAAGTGGCAGAGAGGTCTAATCATTTGTGTAAAATGAACGAAAAATTATCTGCAATTATAAATACACAAATTTTAATTTGACTAAATTGGCCCCATAGAGATCTAAAAACGTATTGTTTTGGAGCGGGAAATGAGAGGAATGCAAAAGAAAATATGGGAATATTTGAAGTTTGCAAAATGTCGATATCGTAATCTGAACAGCTACATGCTTTTAATAATCAAAAACAATTCAACTAAGAATTTTCTTATGAGAGTGACACGGTTCGGGTAAATAAACGCTACTGCACAGATGCTCTATTAAGTAATGTTTGTTGATTAACCGTGAAAGTCAAGGAAAGGGGTTTTTTTTTTCATTTGCAAGCAAATTTCTTGCAAGATGCCACTGATAGCTTAACAACTTTGCCTTTCGCAAATTATGATAATTTCCCGGGGAAATAAGCAGCATCAAAGGCGGAATACTGCAGAAGAGCTCGACTAAGAAATCTTGCCAGGAATAAAAAGCTGCCTTCAATCCAATTCTTTTCTTCATCGAGGAGTGACATATATTTCAGTTGTACGTTACGAGCGATGCAACAAACTTGCGTGTTTAGCAATGCATGCATATGTGCAGGAATTTCTCTAAACAGTGTAATCGGGTCGCTGCTACAGCTCAAAAAGACGCTTTTCTTCAGATGGATTGTAAAACGGTTCTTAAAACTCTCATCAATGGCATTATCCTAACTGGAGATTTCCACTCGTAGGCAAAAGTTTTTATCTTATAGCGAGGCAAAACCTACGTTACGCTGTATATTTTCCAAAAAATTTTCATATAGTCCTCTGTAAAAAATTTTCCAGCCAAGCCCTCGGAACAACAGCAATGCGAATTGCGGAAAAAAGAAAATAAAGCAATAACAACTATGCACAATTTTACGGAATGCAAACTCATCGGTCACAACTATTCTACCAACTACTTGCCAATGTTTTAACGATTCTCATTATCAACAGTTTATTAATGCAATATTTACCGAACGTGTGCCTGTTCATAGCGTTTTCAATGAGCTGTTTGTTAACGAACAGGCAGAAAACGGTACGTAGAAAATAGCAGTAAACAACACAATGATGCAAAAAGTTGAGCATAGTTTTCATACAATATTCGCGCATTTACGCAATTCATGTGGGCGAGGATTATTTTAGGTGCTTTTTTATGAGCGAAATTGCTAGCAACAACTTGTGGCACTATTTGCAATCAACGAAGGTCATGGCTCAATAATGACGATGCCAAATTCAAAAAACAGTATGCTACTGGTAATTGAATCCTTGCACGTCGGGCCGCCAATCTTGCTCTTGGGCCCTAGATTCGTCTCCTTCTACTTATGCAAAAAAAAACTACCTCCTCAGCGAAACAAGGCCTGCAAATGTCTCAGAACTCACATTTTCCGACCACTCGCGACCAGTCGAACCTAAAACAATTGTTGAAACTTGGAACAAATTATTTTGACATACGCATTTGCAAGTTTGTCCTTTGATGACAATCAGGATGCATGGTAGCAAAAAAGTCAAATCAGGTTGCAATGCATCAAACGAGCGATACTGTCTGTATTTGTTCGGTCCGAAAGAGAATGCTTTTTGTCTTAAACTGCACACGTCTGCTACGCTTATGTGATCTTGTTGTGGCCCATTTTTTTCGAGTCTATCATATGAAGTGCGCAGGATCGCTGCGTTCATCTCTGATCGTAGAAGTGCTTTGCTAGTGGCAAATTCTTGATAAGCCAACCTGAAACACTTTTGCTAGAGGAGATTTTCAATGATTTATTTTAGTGTTTGCTATTTATTCATCATTTACATATTGTTTTGTCGATTATTTCAACGATTTGTTTAATCGCATTTCGAAAATCCAATAGAACGCAAATATTTAGCATAACATTCCTAATGCTGGTCGGTTGGGTGAAAATTTTGATGGATTGGCAGATGATGTCGTTGCTATGCGAAATGCGATTAAACAAATCGTTGACATTATCGACAAAACAGTATGTAAATAGTGAATAATAGCAGACGACTAAAATAAGCATAAATGCGTGGTTTGCTACTTCATATCAATGTTTTATCTAGAATTGCTTATCTAGACTCACTATGCGAATTGAAATTGAAAGAGCACCGATTTGTTTTTAAAAAAATTATTATGAGGTCTTCCACTTTGCATTATGAATTGAAGCAAATTACTAACGATGAGTGTTTTTATACATACGTGGTTATCCGTCTTGCTTTTTTCGACTAGCAACCCAGTAAAATGTAAGCCAGAAAATATCATGGTTATGCTTGTAACATTTTTGACAACTCTTCCTATTCAAATTTCCTTTCTGACGAAGAATTGCAATATTGGCAAGTGGTATGGGCATCAATTTTTTTTCGCTGACAGTTTACAGTAGATTGCTTAGGTGAAAATCACTTTATTACCTGCTGCGTCTATCGTAAGCACAACGTGTATTACGATATCAGCTTTCATGATATACTTCTTCAGCCAGATCTTACAGAGGACTTCTTTCGTTCCTTTTTGTCGCATTAGAAAAACGGAAATTTCTTATAAGCTCGTGAAAAATTTCAAAAAAATATTAGTCAGAAAAAAATGTGATTTCATTTTTAATAGGTGTTTGCTTTCAGTGCTCATTTAAAAATCGAAACTTATTGTGTTCACTAATAAATGTGCGCACATTATAGTCTCATTCGTTGAAATTACTTTCTAATAACACTTTGGAAGCCTTACTCGTTTCTTTGAAGTTCTGTTCGACGGCTGAAAGAAGGCTTCCCTGGAAAAAATTCCTAAAATATTGTATCTCATGGTGACGAAGTGTTTATTGCAACTTTCGCTTCCTTTTTTTTTAAATGGCGCACGAATGAGTCGTTGATCATAACTAGCTGGAGAGCAAATTACGAAAACAACATTTCGTACCAATGATTCTGAACTGTGATGATCGTCGCATTGCGTGTGATTTGTTGCAATGGCACAAAAACAAGACAATGGCGTATTTTCGCCGCTAACGACCTCTTCACGCATTAAGCACACCGGTAAGTCACGGCATGCTTTATGCAGTCTGTTCTTTTGAGCACATAAGTTTACCTATGCTTGATGAGAACGGAGAACTGATGTTGTGCTTTGGTCGTAAAGAATACTAACGCGAGACAATACAAAAACGAAAACACAACTCTTTGTTCGGCAGATTACTTTTCAACAAATTACTAAACTTAGTGGAATTTTCGTCCAGCGAGAACGGAGAACATGAATGATTTGACCGAGAAGTGAAGCAAGCAAGTGAGAATGCATGCCCATGCTGGAGGGAAAATAGTACGCGAAATGTGCTCAGCGATTCCTTTTCCTTGTTTTCTATTTCCTTGTGCCCCTCTCTAGTTGCAACCACTCCTTCCCTCCTCCATTCCTCGTTCTGTTGGCAGCACCATAAAGAGCTTATAAATATTTAAGAGAGCATGCATTCATTATCACATACTTTTTTTCGTCACAGAGAAACGGCATTATTGGCTCGAAGTATCTGCGCGCATTAACGTCTGTGAGTGTGTGCATATCTGTGCTCGGCAGTTCCAAATTAGAAGCTAAAAAGCTTTTTTTTTGAACGTGCTTCCTCTTGGCAAGAAAGAAACGGCATGGAATGATCATGTGGAACCATTTCTGCATGTTTCGCTGCTTCGAATTTAGCTGACGGATGTCGATCCCTGACCGGTTAGTTTGCTCCGCAACAGCATTTAACGAAGATAAGAATTCAATTGTGAATTCCGAATTGATTGCTTGCGATTTTCCTGCAAGCAAAAACGCTGGAATCGTATTGGAATTGGAAATTTCCATTAGCGAAATGATAACGGGACGATGTGATCGTGATCAGAATTACTGTATTGTGCTAGTTAGCAGAATTTATTATAACGCTACTCACTTGATTGCTATTTTCTGGCTATGAAAATCATCCCAGCTCTATAAAAGTTCGAGTAATCACCACAGAAATTTTGATATTTTTTACTGCCGATCGAAGCGAGCTATATAAGCGAGTAGAACGTTGTCTTTCTTGCTCAACTCATCACAAGCACTTTGTCCACAATTCCGTGAAATTTTTACAATGTTTACCGTAAAGTACTGCAGGTAGCAGAAATTCACCCCTCAAAATTGTGCCAAAAATTAATGCAGTATATGCATAGCGTAGCTGTTCGTGAATTTAATTGATGAAGAAAATACTAATTGGCGAGTGTAGGAAATTGAACGATGAGCTGAATTTGCGAAATCATCCTCAGAACTCAACTGCCAAAGTTCTCTTTTTAGTTGCCCAACATCACTTAGGATGCAACGAGGTTTTGGGAAGTAGTTATGAATTGTCAAGTTTTCCTCTCGGGTAATATGAGCCGTTCTTATCTCAATAAAAGCACATGGTGGTAGCTAGTGCGGAATGAATTTGGTTTGTCTGTGGTGAGTATCGTTCGACTGATCGCGAAAAACTTGTCATTAGCGTGTCATAATAAGTGAAATTTTTGTAATGCATAAGAATGTACTCAAGCGTTTCATTGTTGTTTTGATGCTAAAACAATTGCGATAATTTCTGACGCAATGATCCTTTCAAAAATCATCCGGCTCTGTTTTGCTGAACGAACTTTTTTTTGTTTTGTAAGGAGCATTGAGCGATCATGGCTGAATGCATCCATGAGTTTTTTTGGGCTACAGCTGATTAGTAAACTTTGATCTTATCTTAACCATTAAGGAAATGTTGTTTGTTAAGGTGTGAGCATCGAGTAGTGTCATTCGAAAGAATTGCTTGAGCACACTATATGGCTGCCTTTAACGAAACGTTCACAGCACATGAAATAATGGCGACGAATACACAGAACCTATACAGCTTCACTTCGCTTTTTTGCTAAAGTCGATCGCGAAAAATAATTCGGTCAATCCAGTAGAATTGTACCAAACTCTCCACCGCATGCCCGTTCCCGACGATCAGCAGCTATTCGGGCATACAATTAATTTTCATTTTCGCTTTATGGCTGAATCAAACGCTTACCTAGGCAATGAGAGTTTCACTGAAATCTGTCATCTCTGCCTGCTGCATTTCATTCCGGCATGCAAAAAGGGATGCTTTTCAAAGAATGCCTTTTTTGTTATAATCATCTGGACAATGCCTTTTTTGTTATAATCAGCTGGACAATGCCCTTTTTTGTTATAATCAGCTGGACTTTATCCAAACCAGTGCACTGAAAACTGAGCACTGAGATATTCGGATGAAAGCGTAAGAATGTGGCTATCGGATGAGCTTTCGTCATTGCTATTCAAAATCGATTTTAAAGCGCTCATAGAATGTTCGTCACAGTACTTTTGAATATTTTGTATATTTGTGAATATTTTCCATACTCCACCTTGCCTCCACACTTTCACTTCTGAGCATTGTGCGGAAGAAGCAAGGCAAGATGGAGAATAACTGCCATGCAGTCACAAATATAACGATCGCTGCACTATATAAGGAAAGCCGAAACAATGCATCATTTGTATTTTCGTAAATGATTTTGTTCCCTTTCACTTTCACATGTGCGCAATGCCATTAATAGAGAGAAAAGGTGCAAGAAGAGAGTAGTCGATAAATTTTGCACCGACCTCGTATGATGAAACAGTAAACGGTTCTATGCATCAGATAAATCGCAAGGACAGGTTGGAATCTCCTAAAAAAAATGCCATCACCCGAATCTTGTTCATTGCTATTCTAAATAGTACAAGACTGTCAGCAACTTTGTATGATCTTCAAAGTGCACAAACAGCTCAGAATTATGCTTTAACAACTGTGACTTATTTTTTCGGTAAAAAATATGCGAAAGATATTCCTCAAATTCCGCTATCATTCTAGAAGTGTTATTATTGACAAGTTTGGATAAAATGCTTTGAAGAGTTCCAATAAATATGCATCATTAGCAAATATTACAAATATGCTCAACTTTATCGAGCAATTTCTTTAAAAAATTTTTGCTGTTCGGGAAGTCGAGCTGAATCGACCACTTTTGTCGCTTAGGTGAAAAAAATGATTGAAACCAAGGCAAATGCCCATGTAATAATACATTTCATATGTTTGCATGACAGTTTTACGTGCGACGTCTCATCTTCTATATCGTTCCCCGATTCTGCACCAATTGCCTTACGTTCGAAGTTCGAATATTCCGCACTGTTCGTGCTGATTTTATTGTTCTTCAAATTCTCGGCATTCTTCCATCTCCCTTCCACACCGTTCATATACTCTACGCAATTCACCGTACTTCCAACGTTCTTCACAATTTCAGCAGCGCTAACCACGATTTCTATATCTTTCAAATGGCTTGCACTATTATTTTGAAATATGATATGCCTTGCTTTTCGGATCCTTCGAATATTCCGCACTTTTCGCGTACTTTGCACTACATTTGCACAGCTCGTCGTCCTTTCCGAGCCCTTCACACATTTTGCACTATTCATTCGACGTTCCATGTCCTTCTCGTGCACTGTACTATGTGAAATGTTTTCTTCAATTACTCTGCACTGTTCATTGTAGTTTTTATATCATTCTTTTGCACTATTCATCGTGATTTCCATGTGCTTTACATATTTTCCACAATTCCACCTATGCTAAACGTTTTTCGCCTATTCTCTTCCATTCGCCTTGCCTTTCATCTCGTTCAGATATTCTGCGCTCTAATTGCTTTTATTAAGGTAGGCATGTAAGTGGGCAAAACCATTGCACTGCTGGCAAAACCATTGCAAAACTGCGGGATTTCTTGAGCTCTTTTTTATTCTGGCTTTGTCGCACTTTTGCATGTTTCCTCAAGCTTTTCTACGGGGCCATAACTGCTTTGAATGAAGGCAGTGTTGAACCTTCATAATTGTGCGAATTGCGATGAATGAGCAATTCTTCGAGAAAGTTCATTGTAAAAGGCTATAACACATTGTTTGTATGTAGAAGTCAGCCGCCAAAATCGACATGCTTGGATCGAAAAAATGAAACTTCTTTGCGGTATCAGGTGAGTTCAGACTACTGTTGGTTTTCAACAAGAGTGTCATGCATCTACCAATGTTCGCATGTGCTTGAATGTTTATGTTGCTTGTTACTAGCTCTTTCTTCATTTACTCGAAATATATTCAAAAGATCAAAAGAAAACCTATATGTCGCTTTTAGCTCCATATCAAGAGATTTAAAGCTGAAAGCGATATTTCAGTGAATTCCAGGTAATCCTTAACAAACATTACTGAATAAACGTTCCGTTTTCCGTCCAACCAGCGATAATGGTCCCGAAAACGACAGGATGGAATCTAGTCTTTAGTAACAAATCGTTGAATGATCTATCAGTGGCTTCAAAAGAGGGAACCTTCCACATTTGACTGATTCTGTGCAATAAAATAACCTGGACAACATACTGTGGAGGTTTGAACTTTTCACAGTTCAGAAAAAATAGCTATTTGGTAAACCAGTTCAATATATTTTAGTGTGCAAACTTTCAAAATCAGTATTGCCTAGCAACCTGTATTACTTGCATAGTTGGATATTGGCTTGCATAGTTGAATACTTGATGTTTTTTTCATATCTGTGTGGTTTTACATAACCAGCAATAAAAGTTACGAGTACAAGACTGGCATCAAAATTTCAGGATAACAGAAAGCGATATGTGGTTATTTTTAAAGAATTTAGATTATTAATGACGCCAGAGAGGAAGAAGGGGAAGGTGACCGGGTTTACTTATAATGCGAATCATACTAAACAGGAAATTGTGGATGTCGCTTAGTGCAACTGATATTTGGAAGAATACTGCTTAAGATTTTCTCATCGTTAATGCCCGAACAGTGAGCTAGAAAGCACCAATGAATAAGATGAGCAAAAAGTGGCTGAATATTTTTGTTTTTGTTTTTTGTTGATTTCAGTCAAAATGAATATGCTGTGCTCGTATCGAATAGCTTCGAAAGAGAAAAAACGAAAGATGCAGTGAGTTTATTTAAATTGTAATGCCAAAACGTCTGCTGTTAGTATGTTCGAGCGCTATCTGATGGCATACCATTCTCATCCGTTTCAGTCCTGTCCTGCATCTTCTTACGCCCCCCCACCCTCATCTCTCTTTTTCGCCGAAGAATTCACCATGCATCTCTGGGACTACTTGTTTGATTTCATGAAGAATAAAGGGCATTTGTACTTTTGCCATCGCACCGAATGCTAAGATAAAAGAAGCTGATCCGGTTTTCTAATCGTCGTTCTGTGAATTAGTCGATTCCAAGAAAACTTTTAGAAACAAGACTTTGCTGAGTAATGAGTAGGATTGATTTCAGCTGCAATACTCTTGGGATCACCCTATGCAATTGACAGTGGACGGACATCATTTAGCATACACCCTTGCTTAAGTAGGTTGAAAGCACTTTAACGGTTCAGCTATACTCTTAACAAGCCATCTGGATATGTACTCAGTGGACGCCAGAGACAGGAGGTGACACAACGAGCAATGCGATCGGCAGTGATCCCAATACTTTGCAATCAATCGGGCAATAGAAGTGCTAGAATATTTTGGCAAGTGCCGGTTCCATATAGATGTTTTGAAATCGGTTTCCCGAACAGAAAACGCGTCAACAATAACGGCATTTTTTCAAAAAGCTCGCAGTCCTCGTTATTTTCACCACGGATTCTTGCTCCAAATTTTCGAAAACCTCAGGGATGCTATTTAGGCGCTAAAAAATAACACGGCTGAAAAGTCTCCTGTCACATAAGGCGACGAAATTTTTCATTTCCAGCCACTGTTTCCGGTGGTTCCTGAAGTTTTTCATTGTGCTTGCCATTTTCCGATGCGGGTACCCTCAGAGTTTTTGAGTACTACAACAGACTTATAGCAGTTGGGAGCACACAAGGTAACTTCTGCTTATATCCTCGTAGTAAACGAGAGGGAGGGTGGGGAGACATGCAGCCCAAATTGGGCTTGGAGCACAACCCGCAGTTTTCTGCCGACTTCGCATGACTGTACGACGTGTCAAAGCTGAGAGGAGCCGGTCGAACGTGCTCGAAAAATTTTGCTGCGCTTCACTCGACTGTGTAAATGGCAAAACATCTAAATCTTTTATGTCAAGCATGCATGTTCACTCTCATCGCTTCTATCAAAATCGGTTTGGCAGCGATGCGTACTGAAACTGTAGCTTGTATTTTGGCAGCCGTAATTTGTAGAAACAGCCTTTGGCAATGGCATTTTTGGCTGAGAGTGAGGGAAATTTATTCCAACCGAAAAGTAAGGAAAAAACGAATGGGCTATTTGTGTTCTTCTTTTATACTGCACAGCTTCATGTATCTAGCAAGGTGCGTTATGACGCAGTTTACTATTTTCTATGTGTAGGCGCATTTTTTAAATGATATGCATCCTGAAATGCTCGTCCATTCCGGTCGGTTTCTCCGCTTCAGATTGCGGAAAAAAAAACAAGTGTTCAGCAGATTTTCGCGAGCGATTGGGTTAGTAGTAATGCGAGTTTTCGTTATCTGCAGCCACCTTACGTTTTCATCACTGCGGGCGGTCTGAGTGGCCAAAGTCGATGCTAGGACAGCCACCCTGGAAAGCTTTTCAGGGTGACTAGTGTAGCATCGGCTTTGGACCTGTTTCATGAAATTGGTGAAACTATGAATTCTAAATTACGGACCCTTAAAAACCAAACACCATTAGAAAAACAGAAATGAACTAGGCAACTGGCAGTGAAAATTTCACAGAGGTAAGTGGCATAAAATTTGCATAGAATCCTAAATGCAAATAAAAGGCATGAAATTCTTCCGAGCCGGTATTCTCCGCTTTGTACATTTTGAAGTGCAGTAGGAACGTTAATTTGGTAACTTAATGTACAGCTTAGAATGATATAAAAGACCATTTGATGTAAGTTGACGGGGCTTTAGCCGATTTTCTTGTCTTGAAAGTGGATTCTCAGAGCTGGCTTCTCAGCCAAGAACCTCAGTACTGTTTCTCGATTTTTCGTTGCCACACACTTCTTCGTCTTGATTAAGCCCACAGCGTAATTACTTCCCATCGGGATTCATTCGATTTCCGCTCTAGTGAATAACGCCTTTTAGTATTACAAAGATTCTGACGAGTTCTTTCAAGGTTCATGATAGCAGTGATTATTCGTTCTCTTTTTCATGCGAGCTTCCATCGAGCAGAACATTTATGTCATTAGATATGACGAAGCATTGTCTAGTTGAAGGAGAACGCGCTTTGGGTTGACGAATACCAAATAACAACGAATCAAAACGATCGTAAAAGCGATCGATTCGTTTAGTAGCAGCGTTTACGGTGCTGTCTTATAGGATGAAGTTAATGGGCGCAGTATCGCATCCATACTTCCACCAAACTCGAAGCATTATTTCGTGATCAGAACGGTTTTGTGAAAGCAAACGATATGAGCCAACTGCTATGCGGAAGTCGTATTATTGAGAACAATTCACACTCGTAGTCGACTGAAACCAATTTGCTCTCGCGAAGTTTGGCCCTAACGATTCGCCAGCATTTGTTTTCAAATGTCGGTTAGCTTCCCAGCTCACGATTCCGTCCTTTTTAATGGAATTCACAGGAGGTATTTTGGGCGCAAAATCTATATGGTGCAAGTGAGGAGTGATGTTTGTTTTTGAACGAACAAAACGTTGTCAGTATTATACTAGAAACAAATGCGAACTCCTTAACGAGTAGAGAGAACTGTTTTGTATTAATGACGCTAAAGTCCTCTGACAACTACTTTTACTGCATCCAAAATGATATGGATTTAAAAAATCGTTTCGAATATAAAGCAAGGTGAAATCGAATGCATATGTATATATATATATTTCAAATCGCTGTTATGAGAAACGGTCACTGATAACCTTGGTCCCAATCCGAGCATTGGCAATTGTTGAAATCTGAACAATGATTAACGAATGCGAAGGAAATGAAGAAAAATAAAAATTCAGAAGTTGAAAGAAGACTAAATTATAATTTTTCTCTTTCACTTGACACTTGCATATCTCTCTTTCATGTTTTTGAAGGCTTTACGATAACGTGGCTGATTTGTATTTGTCGATGCTGTTTAAATTCGCTTTGCGCAGTGATTTGTACGAATATTAGAAGGTTGAGTTCATTTGTGGACACTCTTATGGTAGACTCCCTATAGAAGCGTTATTTCTTCATTCGAGAATATAAAGTCCATCAGAAGGGATTTACAACAATTAGGAAACGAATAAGGAGGGGATGACGTAACTGAGATAAAGGGTTTCGCATACTGATAAGAATACAAGTTCAATATTGTGTTATGAAGAATGTTAAAAGTAGCTGTTTACTAAATGCGTCGAATAGGTTCGACTATCCGATAAATGCGCCACTGATTACACGATCGGCATCGCTTACCGTATGCTTCTGCTGAAGGAAAACATCATCAAAAATAGATAATGAACTTGCATTGATGCCAGTTTAAGAGATCACATACATAAGTTACGTCACTCTCTCCTACAGATGAGCTCTATATTTTGGATTATATTTGGCGTAACGTTCGCAGTTGTCCTTCAAGAAGAGCGATTTTATTTCACTCCTCAAAGATGTGCAACATTTTGTTAAAACGAAAAAATACTGTGCGGTTCATTTCAAATCTGTAAGAAAGCCGAAATGCAAATTCTTGGCATTTGTCATTTATTAAGTATGGAGAGTACAATACTTCGCACAAATATCTTCTCTGAGTTATAATTTTAAAAAATTCTCGATCATCATCTTCCTTAAGACGTTTATGTGATTAATACTTTTTGTTTAATGAGGAACTAAAGGCTAAATTATCAGAAAAAAAAGTGCCGTTTCATTACTTCTAAAGAAAACTTCATCGTTTTCTTTTTTCAAAAAAAATCCACCATGTTCATCTTATCTATAATATTGGACTAACTTATATCAAAATTATCATACATGACGATTTTGAAAGACAAATTTCAAATTAGCTTTGTCCGTGTTGATTCCAAATTTCAAGTCGCCCTTGTGTTGAGTGCAAGATCTGCAAGGAATCAACTTCACACAAAAATGAACAAGCAATTAAGCTCTGTGCAAACACAATTCAGAAATTTTGACAGTTTCCTAAACACTTTTATGATAATCGCTAATATTTTGCAGTAACCATTTTTTTAGCACAATTATTGGCGCTAATTCGGCTTCGAGCAATTTCATCTGAATGTTTCAATTGAGCTGCCCGCTAAATAGCGCACTGCAGAACGATGTGAGTGCAGTGGTCACATTCATTGAGTGTCGGACTATTTTTGTTTGTCCCGTACCTTAACCTAGTGAGCAAAAAAGTTTATAATCGTTAGGGTATCGTCTTGCATTAGTGTTCAAAACGAATTGTTGTCAAGTTCAAAATGAGTTCTGGGCGTTAAAAGTTTCTTTGAAGGCTTAGAGTACTGCTTCGTTGGGATCAGTTCGAATGTTTTATTCACTCATTAGAGTAATGACACAACAATGCAATGGAACAGAGAGAAAACGAGAAAAAAAAACAGAGAGAAAACGAGAAAAAAAAACAGAGAGAAAACGAGAAAAAAAAACAGAGAGAAAACGAGAAAAAAAAACAGAGAGAAAACGAGAAAAAAAAACAGAGAGAAAACGAGAAAAAAAACAGATAGCAAACGAGAAAAAAAACAGATAGCAAACGAGGAAAAAAACAGAGAGAAAACGAGAAAAAAAAACAGAGAGAAAACGAGAAAAAAAAACAATCCTCGTAGTGAAGATGATGAATCGAAATTATTTACGAAATGGAGGGCGGACCAAACAAAAGCGATGCGATAAATATCATTTTCATTTGCTTTCTTAGCAAGCTTTGCTGGGGTTTCTTAAGAGGCTGCCGTGAAGAAGCTGGTAAACTGATGGATGTTGCAAGATGGGAATTAATAAGTGAGGATGTGTGCTGCAACCGCTTTCATAAATAACATGAAATTATCAATAATTCGTATTTTTTCTGTCCGATTCGACCAACTGAATAAATGTTCTACTACGGAAGTGATTTTCTGCAATTAATTTCAGTATAGTTTTTCACTTGAGTTCAGTTTTCAAAACTGCTATTTCAGAAAAAAACCCATGAATGAATCATATATACGTGGATATCAAAGGGGGAGACCATCGAAGCGATACCGAGAGTATTCGACGAATACATGCCGATTAAGTGGGTTCGATTTTGGCAGGTGAGACGGCATGATGTCGGACAAGTGACTAATCCAACATCAGTTCGCAAAGTAAAATAATGCAGTTCGAATTCAGTGGAACTGTTAGTGAAATAATGACCGACTATGTGTCTCCTCCTTTCATTTATGACGCCTTGCCACCACATTATCAGCGATTGCTTGATCAACTGCTGAGCATTGTCGTGATTTGCCCAGTAGACGGCACTGGAATCTTCAACTGTCGTTGCAATCTTTACTGCTGCCTGAGCAACGTTAATTAAAAACACAACTTAACTGACTGGAATTACGTGCGCACTGTCTTCCATTCAAGAGAGCGAAGCTTTCCACTAGGATTGATGAAATGGCATCAAAGTTGATGCGGAAAGATGCGACCATGAGACCCGGATTACATCCATAAAAATTCACAGCTTTTAATTCGGCCGTCCAAAGCTCAGGAAAATGCCAAAAAACAATCGAAGCATATTTTTCATGCTTACTGTACTCACTGCTCACTGGAATAGAAGCTGATGATAATGTTTTCACAATCCAAATGCTTTTACTGGATTTCCACAGTCTGTGAAGACGCTGAGGTCATCGAAGTTGTACTTTTATGAATTCGATGTATGCATGTATTGTAAGAACAATTAGTTGGCATAAGTACTAGAATGCGTTATGCTGAAACGTTATTCCGCATTGATGTCATGCAAAAGAAGGAAACTCATTGTACGAATTATGCAACAACGCTCGAGCAGGACTGAATGAACTCGGTGCGAATTTTATATGCAGCAATATCTTTGCTTCCATTGTGCTTTTGAGGGCTGTTTCATGAAGCAAACAAATGTTGATAGTGAAATGAATGCTTGCTGAAAAATTTTTCGCAAAATTCTTTGTCATTTCGCGATATAACTGCGAATAGTTTCTTACACTGAAATCGGCAAATTGTAAAAGCCGAGAGAAGAAACGCGATATTGACAACGTAACAATTCTTCACGTCCAAAACAATGCATGTAATACATTTTGATGGTGACAACTCGAATTGAGGATCTACGGTTTGAAACAGGAAAACAGAAGCTAGTATGCTGTATGCCGCCGAGACCACGTTTTCTTCGACGATTCATGGCTATGAGGAGAAATTAACGATTATCGAGCAGTTCTGTAGCCATATGTGATTGAGATGTGCTTCATCAAAATGGGCACTGTATCAGAGATGAAAGATGTGTGCTTGCCTAAGAGGGTTTCCTTGGTGCAATACAGTTATTTTAAAAGGACGAACCAAATGGAAAAGCACAGCGAACTATACGAAATCGTATGCACTCCTAAAAGATTTGTGCATATGCTGTCAAGCCTAACAAGAATTCTAGGTGCTCATAACGCAGGCGAGCACGTTCATGAACGCCACATTCGCAATTCCGATGAATCGCATAGAGGAAATTCTTTATTAGCGTTGCGACCAATTTGACAAGTCAATATACCTACTTCATCATAGAAATGAAATGATATTGGAATAGAATCTATTATGAAATAATCCCAATCCTCAGATCTCTTCTTTCAATCATACTCAACAGTACCAGTAATTTGTCACAGAGAAAACAGTGGTGTGTTTAATCAATACCACATCAAGACATCTAACTAAAGTTCGTGCTTTTGAAGCAAATGTTTACATGTATAGCGGATAGGATTTCAACCAGACGGAATGATTTTTTTTAAGCGCATTTATGATGATTATTTTACATAGAGATAGGGTTTATAGCATAGCAAACTAAGTAAGGACTTCTTCCAATAAGCAATTCTAGTGGGCAACACAAAGAAGAACGCTAGGGCGGTAACGAACACATTATGGTCGGATCGAACAGGAATGAGGAACCTCCTGTGTTTAGCTTGTCTTTTCAAGGTTGTTACCTTAAGCGATTCCCGACTGCGAACACTGGACGGACGCAGACGCATGTACGCAAATATGTACGCCCCAATATGATGTGAAGGGGGCGGGGGAGGGAAAAGTGCTGAAGGAGACAGAAGACGAGCGGAATGGAGCAGAGCCAGAGCAGATACAGCGTGCATTTTGTAGGTACAACTTTTGAGGTTTAAAAATATCAAAATTACGCCAAGGAAGTTATACTGTGGAAACTGTGCAATTTTTTCTCATTTTTCACCTTCAGCTTTCCCCGCTTTTTTTTACACCAGAATACATCACAGAGTATGCTCAAAAGTTCGCACTACCTCTGTTCTGTTTCTATTCATCGTTGTCTTCATGCTTCTCTCTCGCTGTATCTGCCGACTCTGTGCTGCTTTTCACTACGTCTTAGCGACGCTGTATAAGAATGGGCACGACGCAACCATAAAAGGAAGGCTTAGCAGGCGAAAATTTGCTAAAATTCTTGAAAACTTTGTGATGCTGATTATGTGTCAGAGTCTGTAATTCACAAAAGCATAAAAATAGTAGGTTAGGGTCAATAGTAGGGTCAGTCACCAATTTCAATTCTTTGTACATATCACATAATAGAGAGCACAGTTAGGTGTTAGTGAAAAAAGGAAGTTTAATGTTTTAAAATTAAATATGTAAAGAAACCTTTGCCCTATCCGATTTAAGAAGCATTGTTATACGGCGGGAATGTTATAAGTCGGCTGCGCTGATACAAGTTAACTGCTTGTATAAGTATCGTTGATGCGAATCTTGGTGTTGTAGCGATTAGCGAATACCTCGTTTACGATGCGATTGTTAAATCAAAATAAAGAGCAACTTGCAAGTGATCCGTTAAGACCGATTAGCAAGATAACGAGGTGAATTTCTAAATGATCATGAAGTCATCCAGTAGAATGAGTTCTGATTACGTGAGTTCAAATCCATGACCATAGCTGAGCTATAAACGTTGAATTACTGGCGCAAGTCAGCCGAAATTTAATGATATTTTAGAGTGAACTGTTTGCATTGATCGTTTTGATTAGCTCTCTTTATCGCTTTTCGAGACCGATGCCCAGCTATTATTCATATTTGCATTCATTGCACTCCCAATTTTAACCCTAGTCGAGAAGAACCGATTCTTTTGCAGTGCGGCCTTTCCTGACTGGAGTGAAACAAAAA
The DNA here is from genome assembly GCA_000803305.1 of Toxocara canis. Classification (NCBI taxonomy): domain Eukaryota; kingdom Metazoa; phylum Nematoda; class Chromadorea; order Rhabditida; family Toxocaridae; genus Toxocara; species Toxocara canis. The sequence continues at coordinate 471,513 of JPKZ01000231.1, read as the reverse complement.
TAAAACAAGTTTATTACATGAAGAAATGGAAGGAGAAGGATGATTTTTCTCCCATATATCTTCTATTAGAGGCGCTCCATGCAAGAAATGTTTGAATCGATTCTCCTCACTCTTTTTGCGCTTTTACAAAGTTGAATTTGCAAAGCACGTTATGGCCGATGGCCCTTTAGGGCCTTTTCTATTTGCACGCATGCATCTAGTTCGAAATGCGACACTGTCGAAATCAAAGTTTTGAAACTTAACAAAAGACACACTCTACGGTCACCTCGTGTAATCAGTGTTAAACAGGTTCATTGGTTCGGGAGGGGAAATGTGGAGGGGCTGAGACTGCATACAATGTGGTAAGAAATTCGCATTGTTTTTCGGCCGCTCAATTGCGTATTTAAATGGTCGAATTGCGGGAAAGTGAATTTGAGTAGAAGATGTGTACAAAGGGCTAGGCCAGTATGGATATGCATACCTGTTATCTTCTCTGAACTTTAGGTAACCGACTGGAATGATAAGTGGAGTTCATTCTTGCTCTTGTGCCTAATACAACGATGATTTCATGAACTAAGCCATTTTCCACTGCAGAACAAAAAACACGGCTTGACAATTCGCTGATAAGACGTAAATCACAGTGGACTGAAAAATAACAACTTCATGGAATTAAAGCGGTAAACGTGAGCAAACAGACAATTGTAGGCTCGACTCTTCATTCCGTGAAGTATGCTACTGTAATTCAAATGAATCGATCCACATGCAGCGAACGGTGCGTGGGAATATTTCATGTCACAGTCGAATGATCTTTACTTTTGCGTCATCAGAGTCATTATAGCAGATTTAGTAGAATGTGTGCTCGTTTTTTGAAGAGATGGCAAAATAAGTTGAACATGAGCGAACACTACAGTAATCATCTGCAACGGTTCAGTAATGATATATGTTTAACGTCAACAGAGTATCCCCCTTCTATTTATGACATCTGCAGCATTAATGAGTACGCACGTGTTGCGCAAAACGGCAACACATCATTAACAATTTAGTGATAGCGGTATACCTCTATGATTCGCAATATTTATATGTTTATTATGTAGCGCTTAAAATAAAATCGGTCAGTTCAAGAGGTTATCTATTCAGCATTAAGTATGCAGAAATGTAGCAATGTTATCGCTCATTCGATGCGGCACCTAAAAACTTTACTTTAGTGATTTTGTCGTTAGATGTAAAAAGCGACCTTTTATATGAGTGTCCCAAAATCGAATGGGATGGTCGATAGCCTCGCTCCATTATGAATATAAAAAAGCTAGAAAAGGTAGGCTTGAAAGCTTGTTCTGGTGAAGCAAGCAACACAGTATCAAACTAAAAAGTCATGGAGGGAACTTGAGAGACTTAGAAAGCATGAAGGCAAGCCAAGGCAAAAAGTGGCGAACTGAAGTCCCTGGTCCAGCAAGCATAAAAGCGTTTGAAAGCTGGCTCAATTGAAAGCAATTTTTTGATGCATTAAGTATATTGTTATTGTAAATTAAAAACGAGACTAGCTGCCCTCTGCACTGACGTAACGAATATGCATATGAATCATTCCGTCTCTCGAGTACGATTCGTCGACGGTTCGTCGGCACCACTTTTGTTGGCTGAGTATTTGCAATTTCGCTTGGCACTATTAAACGTAGTAGGCTACATTCTCTTTTTTCGTGCCATCTGGTGGCAATGCATGCAGGTGTTGTTGATGAAAACATCAATTGCAACGACAGACCCGCTAACGGGGTGTTTGTGCGTCTTTAGCGATCACTTCAATGCGCACACAGAATATATTGTTTGGTCGTTTATAAACAATTCCTAAAGCAATCTAATAGCAATCTCAATTACGCATATTTTTATCTCGACAATCGACCGACGAGCTTATTGCTGCGCTAGACAATTTCATTACTACAATCTTTCAACTTTATGTGCCTTTTATCTCAGCCGCAGTGGCAGAAACCAAATGAATTTAAATCAATCATGCAGGCTAAGAATTCTGTGAATTTGTTCTGTTGCTATTTTCGAGAAGATTTTTGCAAATCGTCCTTCTCGACTAAAATTTTCTGTGTGTGCAGCCGAAACACCTGAACCCCCTGTATTGATGTGGCCAGCAAAGAATTGCATTTTGCAGCTGCTGCCAAAGGAGATGAGAATTCTATGTTTTTCGACGACTAGACTACTTATTATCATAAAATGTTCGACTGCCATCACTGCTTTTCTAGCCTTCTACTCCGACGCATTTCTTAAACATTGCAAAATTTCCAGGTGAATATTCCAGCCGGGAATCATACTAGCAACTTTCCCAATATGTGTTTCAAGTTTTGCTCTTCCCGCTGATATAGCAGTTCTTGTCTCGAACAATGTAAGTTAACGATTGTTCTAAATGAAATAACTACGACCTTCTAAAGTGCTTCGATATCGCATAATATTCAATGAAACGATTTCGCATAAAAATTTGAAACACATGACATTTCTCAGCGTATTTCGCTACTGCCATAAACGATACACCAAATTTTCAGCCAAACTGTTTGGCGTCCCGAAAAAAATTGTTTTATTTAATTTGTGCAGCATAAAGATTCGAACGATGGCGTTTTACTTTTCTTTTCTTACATGCGGTGCGATGATAAGCTTTCCACTGAAAAACCAGAGATAGCAAAAAACCAAAATCAAAAAATCCTTGATCGCATAAACCGAAATTGACAGCTCCCAATTTCTTGGCTGGCTGGATTCTGAATAGCCTTACTCCTACATGACAATGGAATTTTTTGTGACTTAAAACCGAACCGCAGTGGCCTATTTGGCACCTACAGGCACTTCCCAAGTTACGTTCCGAACGGCTGCTGGTATGCTAAAATGTTCGTAAGTTTTTCTTTAACGCCGCTTTAAAGGTACCGTACTCTTCACACCTATTCACGTATGTTATAAAGTACACACAGTACCGTACGGTCCTATAAAAGTACCGAAAGCTTGTTCTCATAATTACGAACAATTTAATAGCTGCCAAACAGCCACCTTAAGGCAAAATTGGTGTCAATGATTACATTGTACTATGACTTTCATATGGGTGGGCAGTAGCTCAGTGATAGGGCTCCCGCTTCGTATGCGGGAAGACCTGGATTCGACTCCTGGCTGCTTACCCGACGGATCACCAGCAGGCTGACTACAAGGCTTTCTGGAACTGGTCAAAACAATCATGCGTAGGCATGGTTGTCAGCTGCATCAATACGGGAATCGATGAAATTACAGCTGCTTTTGCATATCTTTGCATGACTTTCACAAAAGTTTGATGTTTTCGAATCTTTTCGTGAATGAATAATGAGATGGCAAATGTAAATGACAGTAAGTAATAATAATAATAAAAAGTTGCTTTTCTTACAATTGAAATTGACAGAGAAGGCTTGAGGTGACGGATAAGAGGAGAGGCGGTGTGGAGTTAAAGGGCAGTGGGTCGTCAACGGCTATGGCAAGGTTTTCGTCAGCAACACCTTCTTCTTCATCCGAGGAAGAATCAATCTGTGGGGGTGGGAAGGCTCTTAAGGTTGAAGAGGAGGAAGCTGTTGAGATTGATGGCACTGCGTTGAAGAATTCACCTAAGGAAGTTTAAACTGATTTTTTTTCTTTCCACCGTAGGTGAGAAATTAGCACTGCATAGCATAACTGATGGTTGTTGCTACTTTTGAGAATCTCTCGACAGTCGAGTCCTGATTCTCAAAAATAATGAAAGCTTTCTTTGTGAGAGGAAACCCCTCGGTCATCAGTTTCGTCTCAAATTTCTTTAAAGAAACAGGTTCTTCTTTTTCCTCTGGTTTTTCTCTTTGCATTTCTTCCATCGCCATTTAATCTTCATTGGTTAACTCTTCTGAATGCAACTCGAGCAAAAAGGCCTTCCTCTAAATTAACATGAGACTAGGCAGTGCCCGCCTCTGACTCCGGTGTTCCATCCAGATATGAAGAAGTTTTTCCACTTCTATCAGCTTCCCTCTTTTCTTTGTAACTGTTGACTGCAAAGGCACGACCGGCACTTTTAACACGTTCCGTAATTCTTATAAATTGCAGCGATAGTTGAGCAATTTATTTTATACAAGCGTGCTACGTTTACCATTTTTTCAGCAATACCTAATTTCTTTATAATCGCCACCTTAGTTTCCATTGAGATGGCCTGTAGCATTTTAAAACTGCCACTATCTTCGCTGCCCTTACGTTTACCATTAACCATGATCGATGAAAGATGTATAAAATATTTAGCGATACAGATCACAGAAGAACAACATAGCTCGTCTCTCCGCGGGCAAAGGTATTAACGACTGAGATGAAGAGGATGCTGGGATGGCGCACCCGGAAGTACTGCTGGGCGTCTGCTGCGACAAAAATTCGTACTAATCAGAATAGCTGTGCAGAATAAAGTTTGAAAGTTATGGATGGGAAACGGAGCGCTACGAACACAATTTTTACTTGCGGAGATTCTATTGGTATCGTGAATGTTCGTATCTCGGGTGTTGACTGTATTAGATAAGGAAAGACATCAAGTAGATCTCTTTGCTTATCTAGTACGAAGAAGCACTGCAGGTGGACGGTCAGAAACGAAGAAGATTAGCATTGTTACTGCTTCGACGGAAGAGTCCAAAATGAATCAGCAGTCGGTTGCGACATATTCATTTAAGTGAATAATAAAAACGATTTTCTAAAGTCACACATGCGCATGCATCACCGTTCTGATTTCGTTGTGCCGCTGCAGTTACAGTATGTTCGCTGCCTTTTCTACTAGTAGGACGGATTTCTACTAGTAGGACGGACCACTTCTGGGGAAATACAGGGTAGCTACCAGTGACATACGAACCCACCACATGCTAGAAACCGTGTCGTCCAACATATCAAAATACAAAACACAACAAACAAAGACCCCAAACAAAGACTACTTACAGTATGTTCGCTGCCTTTTCTACTAGTAGGACGGATTTCTACTAGTAGGACGTGCTAGAAACCGTGTCGTCCAACATATCAAAATACAAAACACAACAAACAAAGACTACTAGCAGTCGGTTGCGACATATTCATTTAAGTGAATAATAAAAACGATTTTCTAAAGTCACACATGCGCATGCATCACCGTTCTGATTTCGTTGTGCCGCTGCAGTTACAGTATGTTCGCTGCCAATCGAGTCGGTAATGATATTTTGGGACTAATGTAAAACAAACTGGCATATGATGCTCCTAGTAGGGGTGGGAGGGGGGAGGGAAGGAGAGTAGGTGCTTTTATTAAATGACATTTTTTCGGCACTTAGGAACCAGTAAATTGGAGTGCTGTATAATGCAGCCTAGAGATATTGTAAACGAGAAAAGGTTTTGACAATAAGGCTGCAGCATGTTGCATTAGAAAGGAGATAAGACGAAAAGTGTCAAGAGAAATGAGGCGACGAATAAAGCAAAAGAGAAGTTGTTTCCAGAGCTCACTTGTTCCTCCGTACCACTTTCACTCTCCGTTTCTCATTCATTTTTCATATTGGAAGTGGAATTTACTTCCACAGTATTCGCCTCTACGAGATGCAGATTTACTTTTCACGTCGCGTCGAATGTTAGGTCCTACAAGCAATGAAAGAAGGATGGCTGTGCTGCGCCATCAAAACAGGACAATTCGTTATTAGACCACTGACAGTGAGGCAATCTTCAATATTCCATTTTGCTCGAAATAGGGAGCTTAGAGCATTACCCTACTGCATGCGCAGCCGAACCTGAAATAACAATGATAATATGATGGGATGAAATTTTTAGCGACTAAAAATAAAACAGCGGACTGTTTAGGAAACACAAGCAAAGTACAACCATTGCATGAGAGAAGTAAGCAAACTCAGTGCTTTTATGAATATTTTGCTTTTCCGGTACTGAAGTGTGTTTTCTCTAAGGAAATTTTCTCTGAGGTCATTCAGGAAGTTTCTGCGGTGACTGATGTATTTGGCATTCTGTTATTCTGTTTTGTCTTAGAGGTGATGCCAGTGCTTTCGCAAATAAATCTTTCATCAATGATAGAGTGATAAAAGTGTAATCTCATGAGCACAGGAGCGTTTAATTCGAGCAAAATTTTCGGAAACAACCAAGCACGATTTCTGAGGAAGTGAATTGATCGCTTCATATTTGGTAACTACTCTAATGGCTCTGTTTCAAATTCTTATCACTTTTATTTTCCCGACCTCCTACAGAATCTTTTTTTTTTGCAATTCTAATCGCAGCGAAAGCGTATGAGCTGCTCATGTTTCTATTTCTGTATGACCATGTCCACGGAGCATATTCCATAAAATTGCATTGCGAAGGCTGTTAAACAAGAATTGGTCACGATTCATAAATTTAAAAAAATTGCGCTATTTTGCATTTATTGCAATCATTTTCGGGCCCATTCTCTGCAAAAGTTTGCAAACTGCACTATGCAATTAAAATGACTCGAAATGTTAATTTCAGAACGGCAAATGAGAAACTTTGGGAAAACATGATCGAATTATGTGAGAAAATGAAGGCGAACAGAGGCAGTAATTCTGATCTGGTAAACCTATCACAATTGTTTCGATAACAGCTGTTTGTTCGCAGATCAGGCGAATATATCACTAGGTAATTAACCATTTTTGTTTTTGTTTTTTGTCTCTCGCTTGAAGACGTGTAAGCGATGTAATGTAAGTGAACTGACCAGTAGATATTCATTTCAGAACGTCTCGCAAGAGTTGGCGAGCAACATTGATCATATTTCTTGGATAAAGTGCAATCAATTTAATCGGGGGTAGATGATCGTTTTAGGTGGAGCAGAAAAAAATCGGTTGTATTTGTTACTCTTGAAACTCATCGTTGATCAAATAATGTGTAAATAAAGTGTTGCAAGAAGTGTTGAAAATTTTATGCGCTATAATTTATCAGATCATGTCAAAATGTCCAACTTATTAGATAATATATTGTGTTTAGGTTAAGTAAAAATTCCAAGAGTGACATTTCGCTCGTACATTGGTCGTCTTTGCAGTGAACGGCAGTCAGCGTTTATGGTCGTTTTCGGTCGAAGATACGATATTCTTTAAATAAGAGGTTTTCACCATTGTCACCTCCGCGAGATTTAGCATGCTAAAAAAGAAAGAAATAAAATACTTCATCGAAACCAACAAAGGTTGTTCTCGACTGTTTCAACGGAAATAAATGCTACTTGATCGATCATCAAGGGATGCATATTCGCTCGGTATGAAATTTCTGTGGCTTATGAAGGTTAACAGAAACTCACCATTCGCAACGAAATTTTTGATTCTTCCAGGTTTTTGAAAAATTTTGGTTTTTTTTTTGAAATAAAATACTCTTCATCCAACGAACAAATAGCTATCTCAGACGAAAGCGCTCTATGACCAGTGGCCGTGGCATTTGCAGCGTCGTTCTCTATAGTTATGAAAACTTCACGAAATACATTTTATCATAATATTCAATCCGTCCACTCGACGTAGCCCTAAGTGAAGTTTATATTCTCCTCTTTCCTTAAACGGTAATTTGCACAGACCGTAGGTGAAGTCCATCTTCTCAAACATATCGCCCATTTAGGTATGATGCTTCATCCAGATTCCATTAAAATTTGTTTCACCTCGCTTTCCCTTGCACATCAACTTTGATTCCGATTTTAATGAGCACAAGCTGACCGTTGAATTCTGTTCCCCTCAGTAACTGAGCCTTCTTTCTGACCATGTGATGTGATGTAATCTTCAAGGCATGAGTTCAGCACCTGTTGGAGTTGCAAAATACGATACTAGTTCAGCCAAAGCGGAGCATTTACAGTTGCGTTTCAATAGTAATGAACGCATGAAGCACAGCGAAAAAGGAACAGCAAACCATATGCCTAAATGAACTTTATTTAAATTGCGTTTGTTTGTTGGTACGTTCACTATTCCATCGACTCTAAGTACCAGTTCACTTCAATTTGCATCTTTTTTTGTAGTCCACAATCATAAATATATAGTTATTAGCTGCTACAGATGTGCTGAGTGCATCTCACAAATGATCGCTGTGTCCTCGTTTTGCGCACTTCATTTCGAAAATTGCGAACGATTTTTAGCTGCCGTACTTTATTTGCAAATATGCAAGCGACCTTATTCGCAAAATCCTGTTTGGAAAAGCGAAAAGATGGCTGAATCATCAAAATGGAGCCAGCCATATGGGAGCAACACAGCAGCTTGAAGATGAAATGTAGTTCATGTGAAAGCAGGAAATGTGATGAGTTCGGGCGGACTTCAATTGCTTTGGAAACAGGAATTTTTCATAGGGAATTAAAGTAAGTATCAGTGTAATAAAACTAATTATTGCATGTTGTTAGGAGACTCTACATGCGCCAAGGAATTGATCAAATGAAATGTTGGTGCTGCACCCTATGAAACAAAACAGCATTGTGCGCCAAATAAAGCCGGCAAATGAAATGCTACGGTATGCAAATTTGCTTACACGGAAAACGGCGATATGAGAGGAGAAAATATGGAATCTGTTTGAGGGGATGAAGCAGTAAGTGTTTTAGCAACCGCAAGCGTCAGACCAACCGCCTTCACAAACGACACGTCAGTAATGATATTTGAAGTTTTTGCTGACTTACATCCATATCTGCTTTGGCTTACATCCATGAAAAGAGCGTCGTGTTCATGCGTATGTGTATGCGTCCCTTCAGCTACCTACAAACACGTATGAACATGCACAGTCAGCTCAGGAAAGAGACATGTTCAAAATTTTGCAGGTCAATTGATCTGCTTCAAAATTCAAGGCACTTAAACCAGCTGAGGAACTATGTGCATTTTTCTACACGGTGGACTGCGTACCAGTCGGACAACGAGAAGGTGATTTTTAGTGGATTTGCATTATCGATATGACTAGTTAAAACATGAAATGTCACGCGTGTAACTCTCCCACTCACCTCGCCATCTGTAATTTATTCAAATTGTTTCGGCAATTTGTCTCCCATTTTTAAAATTGAAGGATGAAGAGGCCTGAATATTGTCAAATGGAATTTCGCAGGACATGGACTCAAAAATTGCTGCACTTAAGGGAGATTTGAAGGTGATCGGCTTAGAAGAGATTTTGGAGATGATCCTTAATCCATGCTCAAGATATTATAAAAATGCTTGAGAATGTTGTTTTCTTGTACGTCATGAGACCTCCATCGTGAAGCAATTCTTTGTTACGAAGACGAAGTCGATGAAAAACCTTCAACATTCTCCCCTTTGATTTTCTTCAAAGACTCCCGATTGCACACTTTTTCCACGACAAGCAACCCTTTTGCTAATGCCAGTGCTAAGTACGACACTATTTAGGTGCGCATGATCAGCTATCTTCTGATTTATCTTCGCAAAACATGGTGGAGGTGAATTTTTGCCTCCTCTCAGTCGAATTCGTAGCACTTCGAACTTGTGCCGTTTCAAAGGCACTTCTATCGCAAGAGCGACCGTGATTTGGACTGAACGATGCGACTGGAAACCTCAAAACCTCAAAAGCGACCAAAAGTCGATGCATGGACGAAAAAAATCATTTTTAGGCACTACGTAGCAACGCCCACACTAGTTGTACAGCATACGCTGGAAATAAAAACTCACAATTCGAAGCTCTCCGAGATCAGAAACGGAGGCAATTAAAAGTTTTATTTTTTTGATGTGCGTGTCCTCCATTCCACCCCCATCAAACCGCTCATCATCGAGTTCATATCTTTATTTAACACAGCAAAGATCAGTCTCCTGGTATCGGCGAGGGGGATGGTATAACCTTTGTTCGCTTTCTGTGAGTCACCATGAGAGCTTGTTTTCTAGACGTCGTAGCGAAAAAAATGGAGCATATTAATTCGATTTCCTGCCAGTTTTGGTCTTTTCGTACGTATACCAGTTTCCTTCCAAGATGTTTTCCTGGAAGTTTGGACAACGATCTGTATATTGACAACCATAAATTGGGGAACAATGTGGTGCCTGAGATGTTTGTTTCACGGCAAGGTTCGAAGAAGTACAGTTTTCTTGTTTGTCCTCCGATTCGATGATTAGTACCCGAAGGATTCCTTCCCTGACATTGGAATCGCACTACCATAATCTTCTCCACCATTGCGTCATTTAGCAATGATCAAACTGGACAAACTTGTAGAGGAAATTAAGTGTAGCAGAGAGCGAAAGGGAGACATCGACTCGCAGAAAAACAAATTTTCTATAAGCTGTACAAAGGTTCGAAGAAGTACAGTTTTCTTGTTTGTCCTCCGATTCGATGATTAGTACCCGAAGGATTCCTTCCCTGACATTGGAATCGCACTACCATAATCTTCTCCACCATTGCGTCATTTAGCAATGATCAAACTGGATAAACTTGTAGAGGAAATTAAGTGTAGCAGAGAGCGAAAGGGAGACATCGACTCGCAGAAAAACAAATTTTCTATAAGCTGTACAAGAGGGAAAATAGGGTAAGAAAATCATCTCGACAGGCAAAAGCGCCGATAGGACGAGCAAAGCACAACAGCATATCTTTTACTTCCGCTCTAAAGAGTCACTTAAATTACCTCAAATACTTCGGAAAAGAAGTGCTTGCATCGAATCATACCGATTAGTTAAGGTGTCAGCAGCGAGTGCATAATGGAATTTTAGGAACGTTTATCGCTAACAAATTGCCACAAACCTTCAACAAACACGACAGCAATTGTAGCATTTCGATACTTCATGGGTAACGCTGCATGCACAAGCAACGTGCTTTTCAGCCGGATTGCGTTTTCGATTGTTTCTAGAATGCAATCGACACGTGAAATGTAATATAATAAATCGAACAGCTTCCTTAGCGTCAACCGAACTTCTGGTTTCCAGGCGCAACTTCTCGATATCATATTGCTTTTTGATTTGTGCACTCCCCGAAACATTCCTATTAACTGTGTTGTTGGTTGCAAGCACAGTCTAACTATTTTGCTCCACAAGGCTTTGCGCCTTATCTCTTCATCCTCCAGTCCCCTTCTTCTTCAAAATACCACACAAGAGAAAGGGA
>JPKZ01000231.1:433070-460403 GCA_000803305.1 Toxocara canis | reverse complement strand
AGGGAGGAGGGTGAAGGGAAAGGAAGAGCTAGAAAGCGTGCAGATGAGCAGCATTTTCCGATAGATCGCTGCTATTATCGCTTCGAATAGTCAAAGGCATTATTCCTGTTTGGGGGAGGGGATGGCGAGAGCGTGAATGGTGGAGGAAGGAAAGCATTAACGCGTCAATTAAGTGCAACGGTTTTCCGTAATGGGAGGTGACTCTTCTCAAATTTTGACTCTCCTCCATTGACGTATATGTTTTAATATACTGCATTGTCGTTCTCCTGATCGAGACAAATTGATATTGTCGACAATCAGGCTCCACTGCTGATGCTGGGACATCTAGTAAAAGTATGTATTTAGCTGAGACATGGGGAAGGCAGTGAACATGTATGAATGTTTGCAGGATGTTTTCTTGCACTGATAGATCCGATAATGTGAAGTTCTTATTGGAAGTATGCAAATGAAGGAAAAACAGAAATGGTAGAAATGCTTTTTAGCTGAATTTACATTTGTTATGATATTTGAGGAAACAAACCAATTAGCAGCAGTTACTTACCGAATAAAATAAAATAAAGATAATTACTGTATCGAATTTTGTATCGAATAAAGAATAGAGCTGTCGTGTCTTGGAAAACATAAGCGGATTGGTATGGATGGAGGAATGCGTTCCGGATTCCGTTCACTAAATTTATACATTGAGGTCATCATGAAAAAAAGAAAGAAGCACGTAGGAGCGAGGGAGAGGGGGGGGGGGGCGGATGGGGAAGAAAAGGAGGAAGGAAGGAAAAACGCAGCGCCGAACACACATCGTGTTTTCGAATAACGCATGCAATCTGTATATCGCTCAAGAAAAAAAAAAAAAAAGAGGGCGGGGGGGGGGGGGGGGGGGGGGGGGGGGGGCGGATGGGGAAGAAAAGGAGGAAGGAAGGAAAAACGCAGCGCCGAACACACATCGTGTTTTCGAATAACGCATGCAATCTGTATATCGCTCAAGTCGCACACAACACTATTGTTACTACTTGAGACAAAAAAAATGCAAATTGTGAAAGTATTCATGTGAGACGGAAGTGACATTTCAACAGTGCTAATTTTAAAAAAATCGTGCAGTGCAGCTTTGAAAGTTCATTAAGAGAGTTCGTTTCCGCCTTCAGTTCATATTGTGCAAAGTAAAACCTTTTCCTTTTTCTTTTCTGTTCACTGTCTGAAAATGACGTTAAATGCTATACCTTTTTGGTCGCTCCATCCAAACGCGAAAAAGAAAAGCATTCTTTTTCATCTTTTCATCATTCTTTTTCATTCTTTTTCATCTTTCTTTCAGCTGCAATATTTCCTACTTTTCGGCCATTTTGAAGAAAACTTTTTGAAACAATTTCGTTCGCAGCATTCTTATTTTAAGAATCTCTCTATTTCACGACAAACAAACGTCTTCTCAATGTAGAGCTGTGCAAGATGTACAACAGTACTTTGGTAAGATGATGCTACGTGTGGTTTGTGGTCGACGTTCTCAATGATGTTGTAAGAACGAGCTCGCGCGAAATATCGTTCTTTTCAGATACCCAAATAAGTGATTTCGAAACACGAAAATTTTACTAGAAAACAAGAGGTAAAATTAAATATACGAGGAACAAAGAATTGGTCAAACAGTTAATTGCTTTCAAACTGTAAATAAAATCGGTCATATTTCCTTTTCGTCGCAATTAAAAGAATGCGATGATCAAGTATTGCTCACAGTAATTAACACTTGCTTTTACGGCCTCCCTAGTCTCATCAATGTTATAATCACTTTCCGACTGGACTTCTGGATCAGATCTTCGAAATTTTATTGCGCACTCATTTCGATGATATTTGACAAGATATGCGGGTTGCTCATCAGAAGCCGACAGTTACAGCGTTTATTTGTTTTATCGTTCAGAGTCATTTATTCACTTGTAAAAAAAACTGCTGAATAAAGTTGACCCGAATGTTTATTCAGCGTCTCTCTGCAAGATTGAACGCCGACATAAAGTATCCATATATTTACAGACAGACAAAATTGAACATTTGCACACAGACAAATTAGAATGACACATAATAGTGAACAGAAAAGGACCCGAATAGTGCTGCAGTCTTTCAACTGACTGGCCACTGACCTACTTACACATCGAAATATTAGCAACATAGAGCGCATCAGATACTGCTCAGCCTAAACGAACGACATTAGAACGTTGGCAAATATAGCATAGCATGGCTGCACCGATAGCGGTGGCGGAAACAGAAAATAGCTTAGAAGTAAGGAGTAAGGAAAAGGATAAGAGTAAGGAGTAAGGAGGGAGATGGGGGGGGGACAAAAATTTTGAACGAAACATTGGATAAATGCGAAAGAGCGCTGTAAAATTTGTGAGTGGAGTGATCTTTCCTCAAACTTTTTATATTTTGCGCAACGGAAATATAATTCAGGATCCTCAGAGGTTATGGCGCTACTAACTCCCGCTCTGCCCAGTGAGTACCAGCGAGAATTGCCTCCGCCCATAAGCCCATCTCGTTACGCATGATGCCCGCATATATGAGTGTTAACAGATCATAGGTTAACGGATCAGCGTTCAAATAATTTTGACAGCTTCTTCACCATTAATACGACGTCCATACCCAGAGTTCGGATAGCACCTCTTTAGACAGGACAATTTGAAACAGCATGTCGCCCTCATGTCAAGCACTGTACAGCCTTCTTCGCAGCACTGATTTGCTATGCCGGTAAATGCCCTCGCACCGGTGCCTAAATGAAGTATGCAGTTGCCAGTGAAAGTACCGACAAATGAACTAAACATTTGGGAAGAGAAAATATGAGCTTTTGGAGCTCACTTCATCACATATTGGAGATAGCCGGAATTTGCTTATCGGCGTTATGCACTTATTTGCATAGAAACGTATATGTGACGATGATGTGTTTGTTTTTCGTTTGCCAAATACGAATCGCTACGGTTATTTTAAATATCGTAGTGTTTTTTCTTTTTTTAGAGCGTTGCACTCATATAGCGAAAAATATTCAGTACCGATGCACATAGATGAATTTGTTCATTTCATTTGTTAAAAATAGGCTAACTATGAGATCAAATTTTTCATGGCGATCAGCTTTGCACCACCGACTGTTGCTTCCACTTCCTTTTCGCAGACGTTCGAAGAGTTTTTCTTTTTCATTCGCAAACAGAATTGATCACAAAGTGCATAAAGGTTGTGTTCAAAGTGCAAAAGCACAACAATTTTCTTTGTGTCGTTTCGAACGGAACTGCTGAATAGTATTTTAGAAGTATTCGTACGAGCGTGTGTAAACGATAGAAATGGCTAACAAATTTCTCACTTACTAGCTTACTAACAAAAGTGCACTTCGAAATGATTATTTGCCGGATCCTCATGAAATCGATGGGCGATAGGCAGCTGGAAATGAAAGTAAACTCACTTCTTACTGAGTTGGACTTCGGAAATCTTGAGCTAAAACACGGTGTGCGTTCGTAGGCGAATGTGCATACGCGTACCAAATGTGATTGCAGGGCCGCACCACAAAGTTTCCGCTTTGCAGAGGACTGTGATGCGCAAAGCAAGATAATAACGAGTGCTCGTAGAACTGCTCTTGTTAGTCTTGCAGCATTCATCGTGTTAGCCTGTAAGGAAGTAAGCAATTGAAGAAGATATTGTTTCTCGTTTGAGGTTGTTCTCGTGGCCAGTGCCTTTAAAACGATCTATCATGAAATCTGAAGTTATGCATAAACTTAACTGTACTATTGTTGTACAGCTCGCAGAAACTTTTCTATTTCACGCAAAAAGTTTAAAAGCAAATATCAATCATGTGTAGACGACATAAGCTAATATAGTTTGCTGTGGAAGAGATATAGGAATCGCTTCTTAAATGGTTTAGGCGAATATAGGTTGTTGTGGAAGAGGTATAGGTATCAAACCTTAGATGGCTTAAACGAATATAGGTTGGTGCGGAGGAGGTATAGGCATCGCATTTTAAATGGTTTAGGTGAATATAGGTTGTTATAGGCGCCGCATCTTAGATGGTTTAGGCGAATATAGATTCTTGTATAAGAGGCATAGAGGCGTAGGCTTCGGACGTTTTGTGCAAATCACGATAAGCTGTATAGTAAAACTCGCAATGTTTCATATTCTGTGAGCATAAAAATAAAAAGCTGCAGTGAGCGATTCATCACAAATCAATGAAGAAAAATGCTATAGAACTTGAAAGCACAATCATAATAAATCTTTAGCATGCTCATGCCGTATCAGCTTACTGTGAATACAGAATTTCTGTCCCCACTGACTTCTGAATCGATTTCCCCAATGGTTCACGAATATTGTAAAAAGATTTATTCGATAGTGACGAACTTGGATGCAGCGAAGTGTATAATGCTTTCCGTGAGGTCAACAACTTTGTGCGGATTCGTAGAATATGAACTTTATAAAAATGGTTGCATGATCACCCCAGAATGCCACACAAAGAAATCAAAATATCAAATAAAGATAGGAAGCTCAACGGTTCAAATAAACTATTCGAAAAATTACATGCCATATAACAACTGACAAAAATTTACAATCATCACACTAGCAGATTGTTAGTCGCAAAACATAACAAAGTTATTTCAAATACTTTAGCACAGAGTTTACGGGTTTTTCCACAGCTGCTGAAGAATGAATTAGGCGAATCTGTGCATAGTGCTTTCGGCCTTAGCCTGTGTAACACGCAGACGCAGGTCGACTACTGTATTTTGCAGACGTAATACGGGGAGTGTTATGTATTCTTCACACAGTGTAAGTGGGGACTTCATATTGTTTGAGAGGAGTTTTGAGCGCGAAGAGTACAAAATAATTGACAAGGAATTCGTTTAACTGTTTAGCCGGATCTTCATTCACTGTCAACACCGCCAACAAAAAAACGGTTTTATTCGGAATGCAAAGGGTAAGTCAGCCTGAAATGTTTGCCGATCAGGGCATATAACAAAGCTATTGGCATTCGAAGGGCGATCCAGAATGAAATAGGGGTAAATTTTGTGATTGTGAGTTTAGTGGATTTATATATCGAGGTAAGGGGGCGAGAGCTAAGCAAGGATAGCTTATGAATGGGTGGTCATGGAGCTATGACACGCCCAATGTTCGCCTAAAGTGCACGAATACAGAACGCACCTCAGCTTGTATCGCTTGATGCGTGATTAGCTACCTTCATACAAACCATCAAGCAATCGCGCACAAAAAAGCAAAACTCTAATCTCAGGAGTGCAGCGCTACGAAAAACATTCTCGCACTCAAGGGCATATGCACTTTACTCCAATTTCAACATGAAGTCGACATTCGGCTCATAATTCTTCGAATAACCCACGCACTGATAATGCACATCGCAATATTTCATCCAGTTCGTTATTTTGGTGATGATAACGGTTGTGTACTTCATCTTTTTTCACTACCTCCGACGTTTTGCCACCTTACCAGCTTCAAGGGCTAAAAGCCGAACGGATTATACAGCTATCCGACAAGCATATTGGCGAACTACCGTACGCAATAGATGTTATCAACAATACAATTTGAGGAATAATAATCGTGTATAGCAACGATCGTATCTCCCAATTTGTTAAATTACGCGATTCCTGTTCGCTAAGTTGTTTTGTTGACAAGTATCTTCTGACAAGCAAGCGAGGTAAACATCCAACCGTTTGTTAGAACAGTCTTTATTGTTTTTGCCCTTGCAGTTGGCAACATTCTTCCTTCAGTCAAAAAGGCGCCAAAGTGTGTCGCTAATCGATCCCGTGCAGTGATGCACATTATTGACGACATCTGTTTGAAACATCGACTAACCATCATCTGTTCGTTGGGAGGCCAAGTAATGGAGGCTAAATGATTTGTCAACAGTGGTAATGCGCCAAATTAGTGAGTCGCTGTACACTGTAAATGGACGACATGAGGCAGCTTATACCGTATGCCGCTCATTTACCGTTAATTCAGCCAGAAACTTACTAGGGTTTCATGCATGTGCCGGAGGAGAGTATTTGTAGACAGGAGGAAGAAGGCGGTTGGATGGGAGGTGTTGTCCATTTCGTGGAATGGGAACATTTATATTAAGTAAATGCGTTCTTTTTGCGCTCCAGTAGAAACTTGATCAGGTATTGGGTAGTGAAACAATTTTTTCATGAGTATATAGAAGATCGTTCTGATTTTGGAGTGGGAGAACTAAACGATTACTTTGCGCCCACTTGTCATCCTCGCTTTCAAAGATCTCACTTTTTCTTAGACTATCCCAGGTTCTTTTCACGGAAATGGCTTAAAACCAATAAGGGCATCACTATATGAGAACACTTTTAAACTTTTCTCTTGCAAATCCAATTCCAAGCTTGACAACAAAGAAGCTGAAACAAGTTCAAATCTCTTTCTACTTTGGAGCAATTTCAAAGATGAAACAGCTTCGCCATTTTGCATATAGCGCGAAGCAATAAGGGGATTTGAGATCACAGTTGTATGCTGACGAGGAGTGATTACAATTGTCTAATACTTGGAGTGCAAAAGTAATTCTTTTTAGTGCAGAAGGAATTTTTTAAAAGGATTTCAATTTTCGGTGACCAGTTGAAACTTTGGAATGTTCTCATACTGCAGGAGCACTGAAAACTTTGATTAAAAAGCATGTGATAATCTTGAATGATGTGAAAAGCAAAAAAAAAAAAACAAACCTACTTACGCAATGTTTCTTCGTTTTCTCGCTTAACCATTAGCGAGCTATGGTCTCTGTTTGGGCGACGAAATTTGGATTGCGCTTAAGGTCTATCTTACGGTAATAAGTTTCCACGGAAAAGTTTCTATGCTTTTATATTACATCCATCGCGTTGTTCTTGGACATATTTACTTAACAAATTTTTAAGCGTTTTGTAAAATTCATTGCGATGAATTGCATAGTTAAATTTTTATGAAACTTTTCAAGATAAGAGCAATAAATGTGTTGAAGCTGAAGCTAGTTGAAGCTGGACGCAACACAACGAAAAACAGTACATATATCGTGTATAACTCAAAATCAAGTAAACATTTCTTTTAAGCATTACATTGCATCACTTTGTCAGTCAACCCAGTCATGTGATTTGTTCACTTGAGGTTTCGGTAACTTTCGCTCCCCAAAATGATAACTTCTCTTCAACTTCTCTCCGAAATAGCTACTTTAATGGAAATAAAATGCTGATGCAGAACTGCTGAAAATGTGGTATGCAATTGTTAAGCCGTTACCACTACAAGAAATTCGGATGGAACAAAAAAATGTTTTAAAAAATTGAAAGGATGATGTTTTACTCGGCCCTGACTTCTACTGCTTTGCATGCCTCTGTCGAATAAGGATGCAAGGGAGTGCTACTCTGTACAGCTCTCTTCAAAATCTGCGACCGCACTTTTCGTTCATTACTTCATTTAAACGAGGTATTCAGAAACTGCGTCCATTGATTTCAGATGGGTACCTTAGGCGAACGAAAGTTTTTTCTTATAATTAACTGATCACTGGCTCCAACTCGGTTTCAGAAATCCCTCAAAATCATAGTTCATTGAAAAGTTTGTCAACGACTGTAAACGGATGGCTTCGACGTCTATCAATCGCCGAACGCAGTCTCTAATGAAAGTAGTTTTAAAAGAGGCTACAATTGGGATCGCCTGCCGGAACAATAGCCTATCGTTGCGCAAATGCTCAATTGATAATATCAAGTTACTTAGAAGCAGAGCGATTGACAGTTAACGTAGTTGTCGCAAACGACAATTTCTGTCCGAAGATTTTACATCCCGCCTCCGGAGATATGCTGCTTCAGACTTCTCTGTTTGCTAAGCTAAAGTTGAAAGTTCATCACCTGTTGAGTTCTTGTCTTTGCTATGCTCACTCTACTTCACTAGTGCAACATTTTCGTTCAGAACTTATGGTGGATTCTTGAAGAATTGTCCAAGATCATCGTCTTCAGCCATTAGTTTCCAGTCTTTCCAGTCTTCGCTGTTTTTAAAGTATGACTTCCATGTTGTGGCAGTACCAATCATTCGCCTCCGTTATCTGTTCATGTGCTTTTTTAGTTCAAGCTCACTCCATAGCATGGGTACAGGCAAGTCCGCTCCTCACATACTTAATTAAGGCGCTGCCATTTTTTGTCCCTCCCCCTCCCCCCCCTCACTCCACAGTGGTCCATTTGGTCTTTTCGTGGAATTGAGCAGTATACAGCAGGTGGAGATACAGCGAATATCAGTATAATAACTTTTCTACGGATCGTTATGAACGGTCACAGCCTGCAAAGGCCGAGTGTGGTCGTATGAAGTCATTTGCACTTGTAGTTTGCAATATATTGCATACTCGATTGCAGACAGCGAAATACTGCAATAAATTAAGAAAATATTCGTTTGTAGCTGATCATGTTGGCTAGCAGAATTTATGCTGCGAATTCCTGAATGGAGCGGAGTTTGATCGCCATGAGAGTGAAGTTGTGGGACGATCAAAGACCCACTGAAAGGAATGCAAACAGAACTGCAATAAGTGCATCCATGATCACTCACTGGCAACACACTTTTTGTTCGAGCAATATGAACGAAATAGAAAAGAAAACCAAACAGGTGCGTTTCTATTCGAAAGAAGTGTTCAACACTTATAATACCTCCTAATCGTTAGGGCATTCATGGGAAGATTCATTTTATAACACGAAAACATCGGCATATTTAAATACGCTTAAATGATCTTGCAAGCAAGCAGATAAGCGTGTTGACTAATAAAAATCAACCTGATGAGCGTGCAATGGAACCGCTGATGCGTGCACTCTTCGGGAAACGTCATCTCCTCGCATCATTAAGCATTATTTGAAAACGTGTTATTAATAGCTATTTACACCGTCGACAGGGGACGATGAACTGAAAATGTGCTTATAGATGCCATCAGTCTTTCATTTAAAAGGCATATTTCGTAAAGGGTAGCAACAACTGATCAACCTTCATGAAGACTGTTGTGATTACTTGCAACTAGCTGACAAGACATTCATCAAAAAGTTCTCATGCATGACAACATCACAACTCAAATAGGCATGAATGACTGCAACAATAGGAAAGGCTAGAACTGAGTTTTTGATGGGCACTTCGTCCCATAAACTTATAACAGCTTTATTGCACTTGCATCGCTGGTAAGATTTTAGCAATTTCCTTGGTATTTTGAATTCGCAGCAAAAAAAAGTGATTTTGCAACTGTTATGGTTATGAATGTTCGAATAGATAAGCTGACAAATCTGTATGTTTGTGATGAGTATTATCTGGGAAGTGCTTCGCTCAATGTTATTCGATCATATAACAAATGTACACTTTGTTTAAAACAAAAAATACGTCATATGCGGAGGAAATAGTGTAGTGCAGTATACTCTTGAGAAATAAACTTAAACGAAAGCGGGAATATAATTGAGGAAGCTGAAAATAAAAGGCTAACCAGTATGTTTGACTATTGTTTAAATCTTTTTTGTTTAGAAATGAATCTTATCCAGAGCTATTATTTGTTGTTATAGGCAGAAAATATAAGTATTATATTTTGTTACAAGTAGCATTACTACAAGCAGTATAAGTATTAAATAAGTAGAAAGGGCGAACTCTTGTTATAAGTTATTATAAGTAGCTATTTTCATAAGTAGAAAAGGCGCTTTCATCATTATAACTAGAAAAGTTATTATAAGTGGAAAAGGACAAACTGCTAAAGAGCGACTTTTTGCGAAATTTAGACATGACAAGACATATAATTTTTTTGAAGAATATTGTAAGATAATAGATCAATGACATTATGATACGAAAAGATCTAGGTTATGGGTAAACGAATTTCGATATGAACAGCACAGTAATAATGTGAGTGGGTCACATTCCGTTACCCCTAGTTTCAGCTGTCCGCAGTAAAACGTAATCGAATTCGAACTTTGTTCTTCAAACGACCATCAGTCATTCATTTCTTAATCAACTAATGAGACTCATTTCAGCGCCAAAAGGTGAAGCAAATTTTGCAGCGGATCTGATCGAACAGTGATTTTCGTTTGTTGGTTTCAATAAATGCAGTCTTCTCGAATTGCTTCAAAGCCATATTAAGCACATATTTATACACAGCCATTGCCTTCTAACGTGCTAGTTCTTCGTCACATCTCTTCGATATCCTCCTTAATGAATTATGCGAATTTCTTTTTTCAGCAAAGGATGCGTATTGTGGAAGTTTTCAGCCTTGACGTTACGTGAAAAGAGAATCCTCGGTAAGTTTTTGAATGTGTGCGGGTTTATCGACCTGAAACAAACTGTGTCAGGTTTAAAATATACTGCAAAAAGTGAAACAAAATGCAAATGGCATTTCGGTTCTTGTGAGCCGGATTTTTCTCATCTGTTGCCGTAATTCTGTTTGGGCCTGACAACAACATAGTCATCAAGGAAGAATTACTTTTCCTTTTCTGTTGTTGTGCTGTTCAAGAAATGCCATCTCCATTTTGTTTCACTTTTTGCAGTGTACGTTAAAGCATAGTGGTTGCGAAACGAATAGAGTGAAAAAATGCTCAAGTAATAGTTGTTACACTATTTTGCAGCTCAGTAGGATAGTTCATTCCTTCAGGTAGTTGGACCAACGTGGTAAGATTAGGTATAAGCGAAAAACATCTTTAAGAATAGTCAAACCATACGAACTCGATAAAGGATGTGCTGAAAAAGAAAATGAGCAAAACCCTCCGTGCCCACCTATTCAACAGCATGGTCCTACCCGCCATGCTATACGCAAGCGAAACGTGGGCCACAACAAAAATGAAGAAAGACGACTAACGACGGCACATAGGGCAATGAAAAGATGTATGTTAGGAATATCGCTAGGCGAACACATCCGATGCGAGGAGATTCGCCGAAGGACTGGAGTCCGAGATGAGGTCGCTGAGTACCGTAAGCAGAAGCTACGTTGGGCAAGCCACTTAGCTCGAATAAACGACGACAGGTGGACTAGCGCGGTTGCCGAGTGGTACCCTATGGAACAAAAACGACATCTCGGGAGACCTCCAAGAAGGTGGAGAGACGAAATAGAACAAGAAGGCGGAAAAACATGGCAAAGAAGAGCAAGATCGAGAGCAAAATAGAAACGCATTGCGGCCGGCAACGCCACGAACGTTCGATAGCCCGCCCAATCCAGTGATCCAGTGATCCTCGCCTATACCATTAGTGATTTTCGTTCTAACTTAGAACCTACCTGTTTAGTACGTGCATAAAGGGAAACAAGCAGAGTCAGAGGATTATCGATTATTAACGAAAAATGCTATATGGGCCTAAATTTCGTACCATGAAGAAACATCCGCATTGTTTGTTTTTTTTTGTTTATGCTTTCATGATTATCATGAGGCGATTAAAATTTGCGTGCTCGTTGAGTATGGGCTTGACAATCTATGTGACCGAAGCCTTGGGCACTTTGTTTTCGCACTTGACAATTCGTAATTGCAAAGCGCTTCATATAGCCGTCGTGTAAGTGCGCACGTATTTGTGCACACACACGTTCGCTTCTCCCATAGTTTAACTCGTGAGCTAGTGAACTTTGGCAGTTTATCTCTTCACATTGATATGCCATATATTTACTAAAATTTTAAATATTTCTGCCAATTCCATTCTAGATGAACACCTTTGGAACAGCGATTACAAGAAAAACGTAGCGAGCTATCTCATAGTTTCCCTGAGTCATTCTGAATGAACGATTCTTTGCTTCTCGGATGTTAACCGATTGCTATAGAAGAGCATACGAAAGTATCTGTGAACTTGTTCAACTTTTTTCGGAATGAATCCTTAAGTATTTTAAAAAGAATGTTTTAAAATTTGCTGTATACGTCATAAGCGTGCTATTTTACTTCATATGATAGAGAACAAATCTTAACGATTTCACGAGTTGTGAAAAACTTTTCATCCTGAAATAGCGAAAAGGATCGGTTTCATGCTGAGCGCTTCTACCTCATTAGCATTTTCAAACATTTAATTTTTCCTTTTTGACACACAGTTTTTATAGAGTCTAATGAAAGAATATTCGTTCTAAAATTCACAAATAATTCTAGTTATTCTTAATCTTCTAACGAAATTTTTATTTCGTTGGAAGTACGTGATTTATTTGATGCAACAAATCAGTTTGCTGAGGTTTGTCATAACTGCGCAGCCGAATCGTGATGCCATTTCGTGAGTGCATTCTGTTGCCCAGTTTTCGTGAGATCACTGATACCTTTCCATTTTGCGGTATCTTAACACGTTATTTGCAAAAGTTTTTTACAAGAAGCAATCTGCTAAGCGAAATCAATCGTAAATTTTGGCATATATGAGGCAAAAGTAAACTCATCGACGTGTGATGCAGTAGGACGACTAATACAACGAAGTTGCTTGATGAAATCACGATATCTAAGCAAATTTAGGAGAATTGTTCTTGGATAAACCGAATCGCATGTTCAGGCAAATCATTATTGTTCATTGCATAGGCGCTATTTCGGAGCGAAGAAAAAACAAATTATTTACTTTTTCAATGAAAAGAACTGTTTTGTTTCTGACAGATTTCAAGTAAACGAATAGAAGATATGCAAAGGTTTCACAACGAAACAATGACGTGCATTTGTATGGTGGAAAAAATATTGGAAAAAGTTTATAGCTAATATTTTTGTATTTTTTCCAGAAGCGTTCCATGAACACCAAGATGATGTTTCTATTGCAAGTAGGTTTTTCAAAGTGCATAAGATCAGTCGTTTGGTGTTCTGATTCTGTTGTGGTGCTGCAGTTGAAGAATTATTGGGAACAAATCATGCTTAGGGAGGAGCACATCTCCATCAAGGAACTGCTACTTTGTATTTACTTTCATCCTTCGTTTCACATGACGATTTAAAAAATCATAATTGAGTAGTATATAAGGCATCTTTGCATCGGTGGGCATCTCTGCTTGCACGTCCTTATGTTTCTGCACATGTCTCGTCTTTCCGCTTGTAAATGGCGCGTTCTGTATATGTCTCGTGCAATTATGCCCGCGTTTGCATGTGCGTTCTTGTGTGCTTCCGCCTTGCAGCCTGGAGCCGGAAATCGCTAGCGCACGACCTGAAAGATTTATCAAGTTCTGTATTCACTTTTTAAGGCTTCTGCAAAAAAAGATTACATCCTGCACCAATTTTCAGGCTTCATCAACCTCAAAGAGGAATGTAGACTTGGACGGTACTTCTGTTTCACGTATTTAGGGTTACCTGATTACCGATCGGATGGCAAAGAACGTGGAAATGCAAATTGCTGGTAAGAGTTTGCGCACCATTAAGATTTCTTACATTCTAGCGATTTTTATAGTTCAGCAGATAATTTGATTTCGCACAGCGATCACAACGCTGACATCCTCCCGATACCACTGGCCGGAGAAGGGATCCTAGCGAGCCGCAGTTGTTTCTGTGAACATTCTCTCATCACGAGAGTGCTATCACTCTGTTTAGACGGGGCGGTGAGCAAATAAATGTTTTAGGGGTGCTTGCGATTTCGTATAGTTCACTCAGTTTTCTATTTAGTTCGCCCCCTTAAAATGGATGTATTGCACCAAGGAATCCCCTCATAGGCAAGCACACGTGCTTCATCTCTGATACAGTGCCCCTTTTGATGAAGCACATCTCATTCACATACGGCTACAGAACTGCTCAATAATCATTTATTTCTCGTCACAGCAATGAACCCGTCGAAGAGAATATGGTGTGGATGTCACGCAGCCTACCAGCTTCTGTTTTCCTGTTTCCTATTCCGAGTTATCATCATCAAATTGTATTACAGAAAACAAATTAACTTTGAAGGAGTGTTAACCTGCAGTTGTGTCGTTTTGTGCCGTTTTGTCTATTTGCGTCTTTTTCGTTATCGTATTTATTTTCTCTGCTTTCAAGGTCTCTGCGTTGCTCCATGAAGACATTGTCTTGTCGCACGTACTGTTCGGTAATTTAGGGATAGGAAATGACTTGCACTGCAATAGCGATAAAACGTCAGAAATTTCGGGAAAATCTTAAATCGCTCGAAAAGGCAACGAAATAAACGTGTTTCCAGCCGCGAAATTCATGCATACTGGTCGATCGTTCTTGAAAGGTTGAAGGTCCTTCATACATATTTCGTACAAGAAGCTTTCATCGCTTCTGCATCCCAGATACATTGTCATAACGGCTTTATATGGTAACACGTCCAAATGTCTAAACTAACGCCATTAGGTTACCGACGTTTTTGTTCTAACAATATCTAGGATACAAGTGATGAAAGCACGAATGGCGATGTCCTCAAGAGCTCCGAAATTTGTATTTTTTTTCTGAGCGAAGACATTATCTCATGCTGAATTAGCTACAATGAAGTGTACAGAGAGCAAAAGCGAATTGCGTAGATCTATCTATCGTCTTAAAATGCACTTATTTCGCAA
The DNA here is from genome assembly GCA_000803305.1 of Toxocara canis. NCBI lineage: Eukaryota > Metazoa > Nematoda > Chromadorea > Rhabditida > Toxocaridae > Toxocara > Toxocara canis. The sequence goes on along the minus strand of JPKZ01000231.1, from coordinate 446,023 downwards.
TTACAGCAACTAGTAATGAAAATACATCATAAGCTGCTATTTAACAATGAGGGGTTTAGAATCTAGTGAATGCATCTATTCGCTAAAGCAAATAGCAAAAGCGCTTCTCTTTTTTTTTTTTTTCAACGTTCATTTGACAATTTCCGCGTTGCAGCACTTATTTCGCAATTACAGCAACTAGTAATGAAAATACATCATAAGCTGCTATTTAACAATGAGGGGTTTAGAATCTAGTGAATGCATCTATTCGCTAAAGCAAATAGCAAAAGCGCTTCTCTTTTTTTTTTTCAACGTTCATTTGACAATTTCCGCGTTGCTTTTTCTTTCCGAGTTTAGCTCAGTGGCGCAAAAGGAAGAGAAGCTACGTCAGTGAAGTGTCGAACTTTAAGGAGTATAAGATATCAAACAAATGGTGTTTTTGAACGCTAGAAAGTACAACTATGACTTATCTCTTTCACAATTTCTTCTATCATTCATCTTTACATTTCCGTCACGACTTGAGTGTTAGGCGTGTACTATATGTTTACAACGAAAAAGTATTCCTCTACTATTCTGGTACATGTCTTGCACTCTCCAACATGAAATGCCCTATGCTCATAGGTCTTTCAAGGGTGTATCGTTACGCATTGTGTGACGTTATCCGAATCAAATATACTCAAGGCAATAAAAGAGCAAAGTAATGTCTGTTTCCTTCGTTTCAATTTTATTTTCCGTTTTTTATCATTTCATCACCTTATATAATTCTTGATTCCGCCTTAGAAAAGAAAACTGTTTCATTTATAATTTTAGCATTTTGCATAGCATAGTCCGGAGAAAATTGCAAGAACGGGAAGTAATGCAGAGTGAAAATGTCTGCCCCATTAAAGGGCGAAATGAATATCAAAGTGCATTCTTCTGTGAATCTAAACAATTCTAATAGTACTGTAAGAAAAAATATATGACGCATGACAGCGATCAAAAGTGCAAAATTTTTTGGTGTTTCAAAATCAGTTTCATTTTCAACTATCTGTAACCATCGCTGAGACGGCAGTCAGTGCAATGGCAAGTGCAAAAATCTCCGATATGCTTGTGGCTTTAATCTTGAAACGATTGTCGTTCGATTGAGCACACCATTGACAAACACGCATAAAAGAAATGCTGAAATGGTTGTTGTTGAAATTTGCTATGCTTTTCGTCCTACGATTTTTTTTATCTGAGCTAAATTGTATCCTTTCATTGTAGGCACATAGCGCAATTAACATGGTGAAAGAAACACGGCAAACGGCATGAAATGAGAACACTCAATCCACGAATAGCAAACTTGATATACCTAAACAACCGAAGGATCATATTAGAAGCAATTGAAATGATTGCGTTCAGACTTGCATTCCATCAGATAAAATACCGAATAAAGAATTGGAGATAAAAATTGCATATTTGGCAAATATTTATAATTTGCATAATTGATAAGTAGTTATAAAGTCAGTGAGATGGAGTTCGAACTTCTTGGTGCCATAATCTGCTCTGATTGGCGCTCTTATGAAACATATCGTACATGCAATGCTCGCTCTGCATTCTGTTATGAATGGAAGTTTGGAGTGATCAGAGATTTGAAAACTCGGTAAGTAAGGTCCTAAGAAAGCGCAGCAGTGTAGGAGGAGTCGAATCAAGCGATTTCTCCTATACTGCTGCGCTTTCTTAGAGCGTTACTTGCTGAGTTTTCAAATGTCTGATCACTCTTCAAGTTGGCTGATAATATTGCGTAATAGCCGTCCTGTGATAGGTGTGCGACATGGCCTCAGAAAAAGCTGATTATGGTCGAATTCGCGTATATGAGGGGATCCACCGAACTGCATTGTTGACATTGTTTTGGAGAAATTGCCTGCATATTTTGAGGTTATAACAGTGAGTTATTGCAGAGTAGCCCAAGGCTTGACTTGCGGCAATAAATCAAGCTTGTGTGGCGTCACCGTTCGTTACGGACATGATTCGTTGGGACAATTCGACTGCGAATGTCTTTGGAAGAAGGGAAGACCCTGCTTTGTTCGCTAATGAGACCTGTGTTTGGGGTCACTGAAAGCATTGCTCTTCAAGGTGATGCTCTCACGCGACTACCATCTTTGTTCTTTTTATCTGATCTCAGAACACTCAACCCATAAGATCGCACTTCCTAGCAATGATTTGTGAATGTGCATTCCAGTTACCCCAATAGTACACTTCGTTTCTCGATTATGAAGTAAATAAATTTGTTTGTGTTGCAGTGGCGGCAATACATGCCTCCTGAATAAAAGTAAAAGACTAAGCATTTTATGCGCTTTCTGAAGGAATTCTAGAGAACAAAAGAAAGGCTAAAAAAAACTATTTGCGAAAGTCCAAGGAATTCATGAGTGTCATTCAGACAATGCTGAATTAACACAAAACAGTAAACGGCAATCTTGGCGACGAGCTGTAGATGCTTAAGGTTCTAAGAGTGAATATAGGTGACAACGTGGAGTTCGTCGTTCAGAGCAGTGCTACAAATCCGGGATAATTTAGTGTATGGAATGTTTGTAAGGTTCCTGCAAATTTACAAGTGAATTGCTTTCAGCGCTTGTAGGAAACTACTGTACCTATCAGCAAGCTCATTAATTCAACTGAATTCAAGCGCATCTCAAGTTCGCTGCATCCACAGAAGCGAAGTCTTTTTGCTTTCAGGTAAATAAATTCTAATGCATTAGGGAAAACGGTGCACCTACTTCGGTAGAAATAGGAAGAATTGTGGCAAGGAAGGGTGGGAAACGTTTTAATTAAAAGCAAATGGGAGACAATTTAGAGAAATTTATATTGTTTAGAATTTTTTTTCGAAGTTTTTTTTATTATAACTGGAGGATTTTGAATATTTTTCCTATCGGCATATAAAAGAACAATTGAGGTCTGAGATATAGGTGAAAAGCCTTCTAATGTAAGTCATACTTTCATCTCTATGCATATTCGAAGTAAGTGCAATGAATAAGAGTAAAACAAAGCAATTCGAAGAAGATTGTGGTGTGTGCTATGCTTGTGATGAGCACACTGTTTATGTGTTGATAATAAGTATTTGCTATATTAAAACTCGGTTGGTGAAGTTTCAGTCCAGTTACTATATATTAGAGGCGCTTTACTTAAATAAAGTTGAAATAAGCTCAATATATTTATTTGATTATAGTGTTGAATTTTTGCTAATGAGAGTGTTGCATTTCTAAAAATTAGTCATCAGTTCATTTATTGAATGCATGAAATTGTTACTGCGATCCCTTATGACAATACTCTTTAAATATCTCAGTGATATTCTCGAAGTTCCGATTCGTTTGCGGAAATGTTTCAAGTCAGTTTGTCGAACCCTCTTCGTAATTATTTAAGGGCAAAACATGGTGCTATTAAACAGGATGCGGATACTATTCAGTGGAAATGTGGCTGTTTCTTCACAATAGTGTCTGTCAGCTTTTGCAAGGACTTTTATCTGCACCGATGCACAGGAAACAAAATGAGCGTAAATGAAATCGATATATATATATATATACATCATGAAATTAAATATCATGACTTTTATGCCTTCTTTTTTAGCAGATCAGCATTTCATTTCTATTCAGTAGTACTTTTTCGGCAAACTGAACAATTCCAGACACTTCATGAGCCTTGAATATACCTCGGCGAATCAAACACATCATCAAAAGCTATATGGTATTTTGCTTAGCAATAGCTACCGAATTTATCTTCACAATGTAACGAAACAGTAGATAAATACGCTTGGGAAGCAGTCCTTCGTGTAGGTCAATCCTTTGCTGGAAACGTGCGGCTAAGATATGGTAGAGGCCACTGTTAGTAACATAAACTTAACCCGCTGCCTTATCATTTCTTTGTGATTCGCATGTACCGTATCTAATAGCAGTATTTGCAGTATTGCGAGACATACGTTGCTGGAGTGTGAAAAATCTAAGTATTTCAAACTTGTGGGAATAATCATTGGTGATGAACTAAAACTTTCACACGTGCGAATATTTACATCAAGAAAATTCGGTGCTGAGATTCCTGAAAGGACATACGGCCCAAATCGCAGCTCTCACCTTTCGCATTAAATGTCGTAATTGTGCACGGAACGAATCGTGTCTACAAAGAATTAAAACGGAGATGACGGAATTTTTTTTTAATTTACAGAATAGCATGCCGCCAGCCCTCAACTTTGTTAGATAGAAGGTTCGTTCACTGATTTTACCAATAACCACTGAACTGAGAAGAAAGAAAGTAAGCGACATCTTTGGAAATGGATAAGGAAATAGGCGGATTTTTTCTGCAGATTATGCGAAGAAAATTGAAAACAGGCCAATAAGCACACATTGTTGAAAATGATATGGAGATTTCTTTCGCGTTTCGCATCGTTATGCCATTACCGTGAAAGTGCCACAAGATACCATATGATGTTCGCTATACATACTGGAGACGCGAACATTGAAAACATTATGTATCCAAAACTTTTTTTTTTCAAATCCCTTGTTTATCTTTTTCATCCATAATAATATTTTTCTTGCGAAGAAATTTTCAGAATAAAAAGAAAACGATGAGATATTGCGAGCGAGTAGAAGACGTTCACTGAGTCCATTGAGCTGATATGATTTATATGGCGAATGAAAAGCACAGAATGAAAGTCTTTGGCGCAATATTTCACTAGATGAGGTAAGATCACTTGGCACGATTGGTGAAAAGATTTTACGTCGACAGCATGCCATATATATTTGTTTTCATTGCTTACATTTTTTTAAGAAACCAAAATGAGAGCACAATAGCAATTTTAATTAAATTAGCTAAAACCAAAATTCGCTATAAGAAACGAAGACATACAGAGCATGTGATGAGTAATCGTTTGCGCATCCCGACCTCTTTTTTTTTGTATTTTAATATTGTTGCTTTGACATTTCGAGTTTGCGCTGTTGTTCGCACATTGACATTCACGGGCACTCAAAAAGTTACATTTTTCGACAACGAAATCGGCTATTTGTTCATGCGAACTTAGAAGTTGCCGTTTTGCCGTTTTTTTTGGTGACCACATCGTTACTTCAATGTGCTAATAACTTTACATTAGTGGCGATGTTAACAATTCTGAGTGCATATGCACTTCGGTATTGTTGCATAAAGAAATGCCCTTTGTTAGGCTCCCACACAGTCATAGGGGAACATCGCATTGTTCCCCCCCAGGAAAGCAACATTTCTGTCATGATTCTGTCGACATTTTGATCGGTGCAAAAAACCATGTTAACATTCTTCAACTCTCCAGTCGCAGTTCCTTTTTTAACCCATACAAATTTTCCGAAGTACGTCGAAGTGCCATTTTGAGGAACGCTTTTTGAGCAACGCAAAGACGATAAGTGCGCTTAAGTACACGATGTTGACGTGAGTTCTAATCGTCTAATGAGCTATCTATGTCATGCGGGTAAGATCTGGCGAGAAGGCTGAGAAAGGTGTACAGAAAGCGGTGCAGAGAAGCGGCGAATTTTGAGTTGAATTGAATCAGACTCTGGCGATGAGCACGCAGAACATTTGGCGCATTTGGAACTAGTCACAGACAAGTTACATTCGCTGAAAAAAGCTTCACAATGCAAATACCAATTAATTATGCACAATCCGTCAGGGATCCTCTTCGGAGCAGTCAGGACGATTTCGTTTACAGTTGCAGTCTGCGAGGACGCATTGGGCTCATATGCTGTTGCTTAAGAAGGCAGCTATTCAGCAATAAATCTCCCCAGACCAAAATTAATGCGAGGTGTATCATTTATGCGGTAATTTCAGTGAGTTCGATCGTAAGTGAACCCTTGCATGAGGCTCTTCAAGTTGGCCAAACTGCTATTTTTAACATCTTTTTGACCTCGTTTAGATGGGTTTTTGACTGGATGTGGGAAATGCCCTTCGGTAAAAATATTTTTACAAAATTAACGGAAATTTCAGAATGATATGTGAAACTTTCCGAACCAGTACTTGAACCAATACAAAGGAGCATTTAGAGACTGAGTTTACTAATTTTTGTAATGTGGCTCTAAGGCCGGTTGGATTAAGAAATGCGAGTGAAAAAATTGAGCGGCAACGAACAAGCAAAAACATAGACAGCACAAATTCGCTTTAGCGTATAACGCTACTTATTTGCAGTCGTTTCAACGAATAAAAAGCATATATTCTGCACAAGTAATTGCACCCACAATATGTAACCCATATTTTAACAAAGTTGAAACAAAGTAGCAAGAGTACCTCAAAGAACTCGCCCACTAGAGTTCCTTGCTGTCGACTTACTACGGTCAACGCGCTCAACCGCTTTTGAAACTTTCCTCTACTTTATCTCTATCCCGCTGTTTCTGATATGAATGGATTTTGAAAACCTGGATCAAAATTTTCAAAAAAGATAATTCAGGGAGAACATCTATTCTTCACGGTGATTCATCGTCCTGGTGGAGTACTATGCAAAACCGAAGACCCTACAAGATGCCGTCGAGGCACTGGAGCTTTTTTAAAGAAAGCAATATTCTAGGACTTTTCCAAAGATCCCTTCAAATAGGCGAGATTCTTATTACTAACATGTCTTACCAAAACAGATAGCACAGCAGTGTATTGCGTGCTGATGCTATATTCAAATTAATATCCTAATGAGCGCTAACACAAAATCAGCACAACCGCAAGGAAAACAAGCGCTGTCGTATTTAAGGTTCTCCTCTCTGCCCAAATAGAGGTATGGGTAATTGTGTGCAAACGAATACAATTTAGCTGGTTATGCAGTTTGCCGTTCGCTTTTTTTCAAATTTTGCAAATTGGAACTTTCAGTGCTTTCCTACACGTTTGATTTAAGAATAGACAAATGAGACTGTTTATGCTCGTTTGCAGAGATCTGGATGAACATATTTTACCGTAAGCGCGTCCAAAAGTCGGCGTGATTCATTCAAATTGCACCATCTGGACAAAACCTTCGTGCAAATTATGCATGAGGAAGTTATTTTTTTAACGTGTAGGAAATGCTTTCGAATTGGTGTTCAGTAGATTTCAGCTTTAAATACCTTGAACTTCCAAAAAAGCGAAGAGCCCTATTTTTCGCGTAATTGCATAAATCGCAAAGTGCATTGAAATTAGCGTGAAAATAGATAACTGTAACACCCCAGCGAAGGCGTCTCTAATAAACAGATGCCCTAATTGGTGCTGAAAATTCCTATCAACTAAAAAACATGGTTGGCAACGTAGGTGTTAGGAGGTTTTAATGTACCTATTCTTTTAATTGGTTCTTCAACTGCTCTCCCAACGATAAAAAAGATATGGTATGGTAGAAGTTATATTGTACTTTCTCACATTTCTATTGTGCTTGATTTCGTAATCTGGCCCAAATGCGTGCGCTTCGACAAATATTCATTCGTGGAATAGGTTATGGTAGCATATCGTCACTGCGATGTAGGTATGTGTTGGTCTTTTTGTTCTGTGGATTTAATTCGGAAAACAGGGACGCTAGTGATAGTATCGCTGCAAGCAATGAAACCAGTTCAGATAAAAGTGCGTTGTGACAGATTTGCAGCCTGCAAAACCATTATGGCGATGTATTGGAGCTCGGGCGTTGCGTCTGCTTGTATGCATATATATTTCTGCCCATCTACTTGCCCATCGGATCACTGGTTGAAAAACTACTAAGCTAGGAGTTATGAAATATGATAGCAATTATTTAGCTCTAGAAACACCTCTTACACTCCGATTTGTGACCGACTTATAAGATGAGGTAAGGATTGAGGTTGTACTCAACTGGAAATGGAAAAAATGGCATGAATTTTTTGGTCGTTCTATTTGCATATTTCATCGGTTTCATTGCAGAAAAACCGGCGTTTAGTGGAAAATTCGTTGCAGCGGTCGGATCAATCAAAATGAGAGCTTTCCTCCTTCAGCGCTAGTTTATATAAACTTCTGAAAAGTAGTCTCAAGGGGGTTTTACATGACAGCCATGTGCGCGTTTTCCAATCTGTTTTTTATGCAAATGTACACGAAATGAAAGAATTGATGCAAATTCGCCACTGGAATAAAAAATTTATTTAAGTTCATTAAGTGCTGTATTCGTAATTTTTCTCCTCAAATGCCAATCGTATATGTGATGTAATCGTGTCGTTTGACATACAGATTTATGAAAAGCGATGTGTGTTTTCAGCCCGAGACAGGCTTATTCAGATTTGTGATCTAAATTAATCTGTTTGAAGTTCTTAAATATTTTGCGCTGAGTGCTGTGATTCAAAGTTCTCGAGTAATTTCATATATGTTTTCCTATCATGAATCCTGTGAAACTACTGGGAGCAGCATTGGACAAGAGGAAGCTTGTGAGTCGTGCCGTTAGATTAAATCTTTCGAGTTAAATGTCGGAGAAGTATCGTTTGGGAGGCAGAGAACATGACCAGCCCATCACAGTTCTGCAAGAACTGAGCGAAATTTCCGTTCCCTGCTTTTGCTCTTATTCGGCTTAGTATCTCTGCTTTGCGAAATTTTTACAGGTTCGATAGTACTTAGCAAAAGCAGCTTTGTAGTGTGCAAGTGTGATCTCAGCACTGCAGCACACGCTCGGAAGCCAACGTAAATTTTCTGCTACCAAACCTTCTGCACACCCTGCGTGCTGCAACACCGCTGACCATGCGTTTTAATCAGTTTTTCATCGCAAAGCTTTTTCAAATATCCACTTGCACGTCTCTATACTATGCGAGTCCGGATGGTTAATTTGCTGCACTATCTGCAGCACGTTTGCTTGATTACATGTTCGGGTAATCAGCATCTGGCATCATGGATGATGCCTCCCTTATTTCAGCTCGCAAAACATCGTTCGGAATTGTCAACTAGAAGAAATGTTTTCTATTAGAACAGTCACTGCGTGCTCTTTAACAGAGAATTTATGTCAACATTCACTGACTGTCATACAGCTGTGAGATCCGTGTTAGCCCTCCCTTCTGCTCCTCAACATCTCCTCCCCCCCCCCTCCCCCCACCCTCCTCCCTCTCCTCTGCTAGCGGCAGTTCGGATTCAGAAAGATCGATGCCTGCTTTTCTGAGCAGCTAGCATTCTGCAAAAGTAGTTTCAATGCAGTTGAAACTTTATTATACCACTCTTCGTCTTATGCTGCATTCTTCGCTGAAGGCTGTCAGTCGACTTAATTGAGCGCCGAGGTATACATGGATGTCGACTTCGTCAGTGACTTCACAGACTGTTATCACTGACTCTTAAGTACAAAACGCATTTCGTAAACTGTTCAAAATAAAACTGGGGTGCTGGCTGATCCAGTCGTTTCCTTTTCCTGATTCTGTCGATGGAATGTGCCATCCAACAGGTTCCAAAATGAGTGCGAACTCTTCTGTATCATTAAAACGTTTTCCGCTGCTGGTGAATCGACGTGCTATTGGGAATAGGTTGTCATCCTAAGCTGTCGATTATTTCTACCAAATTTCCTAGCTTTTGTTCCAAGCCCTTCCGACTTGAAACTACTGTATAGGCATGCAAAAACATAGACGAGTAGACAGGTTTCAACTAAAGAAGCTCTTTGCTTTTATCCTCACGCTCGCATCCAGCCAGCGTTCTCTTCATGCTCCACTCTCGCTCCTTGTATACGATGATTATAAGAACGTTTTTCTTTCGACAAAGTTGTCAAGAAAAAAGCTTCAAAAATGGGATTTAACCATTGGAAACAATTAGCTCAGCAATGTTCGAAAAAGGGTATTGTCGGTGTACAATGTAAATTGACATGAATTAGATAGTACGAGGTGATTCGGAAGTTTGAAAGCTTAACTAAAATATGTCATTGAGATTACGATAGTTCTTTCAAAATACTTTACAGTCCTTTTATTCGTATTTATATTCAACTCACTCTACTTGGCGAAGAACAACATTTCAATTGCGCTTCCAGTCGACTGTATTGCTCTTCAGAGAATAAACTAATAAAAGGCCTTACTATGGGGGTTATTGTAAAAGTGCATAGAGACAAATTTTTCAAAACTTTTCCGATAAGCGATCCCTTATAAAAGTACAGATGAAGTTTTCACAGTAAACATGGAGATGACGTAACAGAAGGAAGAAAACTTCACTTCACTGTTTTGATAAATGAAACTTTCAACGTTCCGATTTGATATGATTCAATGGGATACTTTACTTCATATTTACTGGATGCACATGATAGCTTCTTAAAATTTCGTTCACCGAATACGCTGAAAGGTTGCAGCTATAAAACGCGCTCAAAAACTCATACAAGTTAGATGTTTCTGATTATTTTTTTAGATTTCTAAGAAGTTCTAAACTCAAATCTGCTCATCATTGAAAATGAAATTTTGCATTTAAATAAAGTTCATGCCACTCGTTTAATATTAAATGCTATTTGAAATAACATTTGTAGCAAAAAAAATTTCGAGCGGATATTATGATATCACTTTTGCATTGTTTTTTTGAGGATTATGTAGACTGGAAGCGACATATAAAAGCGGAAGTTTTTTTCGCACAAAGACTACAGGTTGACGTCGATATGTCATTTGCTTAATTATCGTTAATCAAAACACTCCTTCACGAGGCTAATCGAAAATCGTTTGCAACAATTCTTTGCTTTCCAACGAAAATACCGTTTTCATCAGCGATTAAGACGACATTTTCTCTCTATCAGCATTTTAGGTAAATGTGCTCGCAGAAATGGTAAGAAGATTTTGAAAAAGTAAAAACAAACAAAATATGTTGCCAATATCGATTTTTCGATTTCTTTATGAGTTCTTAAATCGTTCGTATTTTCAACTCACAAATAGTAAAAACAATATGGATCGGATTTCGTATACATGAAATTAACAACCAGTTCAACTGATGAATGGTGAGATGATAAAAATGAATTAGCGCATGCCGTGTGTTGCACAGGATTGCTTATTTCAAGCTCCATAACATCACATTGGCGCTCATAAACCATTAGCATACAAGGTGATAAGCATGGTTGGCCTTGGGAATGAAAGTTCTTTCTGAAGCAAAGCTTATTCTGGAGCAAAACATCGTAGTAACCAAACTGGCACACTTCTAGAACAAAACGCGAAAATGAATAAATGGTGAGCTAGCAAAGTGACAAGCATGAACCATCATTAAAAGAATATTGGCCGTGGGTTAGTACCGCATACATCAGGTTTCGAATCTCTTGGTGAAGTTCAAAGGTTATCAACTGACAAATGCGTGAGGCGATAAGCATGTATTTGCATATGAGAAACGCTGAGCAGAGGCAAGGGATCGCATATATACATCTAATTCCAAGCATATGAGAAATGCTTACAGCTTATCAACTGAAAAGATGCTATGGTGATGGTTATGGACTCGCATATGCGAGTACTGTTAATGAGCTTCCAGAGGCCGAATTCGCAGTTGACAATATATTAGTTTAAAGCGCGAATTTGCACGCTGTGAGATGTAAGTCGTTGGTGGCTTTAGAACGTGTTTTGGCCAAGATACGAGTTTCAAATATATCACGTGAAAACCTAATCAGGCGAGAAGCAAGAATTCGTAAATGTGGAGACCGCCTCTTGGCTATAGCAAACGAATTTGGCTGACAAACATTGAGATGCAAGAGATGCATCTTCCAGCACCATTACGAAACCACATTATGACTGTGTTGCATGGCGATTGCACAATGTCTCGAAATTTTGAGTTTCAATATTGCACACTGATTTGAATGTCTGACTTCTCGACACGAATAAACAGCAAGCAGTCAGTAAAACAGTGGAGAGCTGATTTGATTTGGATAAGGAAATATAGAAATTGACACTCACCTCTTAAGGGTGACCGGTTAAGTTACTGTTAACAGGTAAGCATTTAGCAAGAGATAGTGTGGAAAAGCTGATAATCGCATGAGATAAAGATTGAACGAGCAGTAAGGAATTCCAAGCATGCTATTTGTCGATCACTGTAGGGCAACATAACTAGCAGCTCGGCTGTTCAAAACATAAGAGAGCAAATTTTAAGCAAGAGATTGAAAAGGCGCTGCCTGCCTGGGATATGGAGTGGAGATAAGAGTAATTGATACGCTAAATAGTTTGTTCTGAGGGATCCATTCTCCATGGGCAGAATGTCATCAGATATCGAATTTACGCGGTAAGCGGACCACTCAGTAATTAATGTATCATGCTGAAAATAAGCATCCAAAATTACACGAATTAAGCACCATATGCTTCATTTGCTTTTAGCGCATTGAGTCAGTGGTTCGCAAAACTTTCATTAATTTGTCTTCATTTTCTTTTGAAACTGACAGACCGGAAACACTCAAAAAGGAAATTCCACGCTTTATTAGGCAAAGAAGCAAGCCAAAAATTAGGTGTACATTGTCCAATCCTGAACAGTGTATTCACCACTGTGAGCGTTCTCTATCCCATTCACGAACGACGGCAATGAGCAAGCGATAAATTATTTGCTCATTTTTTGTTTATTTGTTTAAATAATCATCTTCGCCTTTCTCAGCTTTTACGACCTTCGGCGAATTTGCATATGCAAAACGTGTTATATTGACATTTTACCAGTGGGAAGGCACATTTTTAGCAGCCCGTCAGTCTGGGCATCTTTGCATATGGAAAAGAATGTCGCTGAAGAGCATCAGTGCACGCCTTTAGACATCTGCTTCTCATACATTCTCAGGATACATTTTGTACAAAGGGAAAATGATGTTATTTGCAATAGAAAGGGTGAATGTAATGATGATTACCACAGCAAAACCTATTCTACGAGGGCATTACACTGAAGCAAGACCGGAAGCCTTGGTGCTTTCCATATTTCCTATTCCAATTACCGTCCATTGACCGTTGTTGCAAAACAATTTCATTATTATTAGGACTATCCATTGTGCTCTCACCACGACTCATGTTCTTTATCCCGTTCTCCCTCATTTATACGTACCATGAAAGCGCTATGCAGGAAAGGGAGGGTTTGAGGAGAATTGCAAGAGAAACGCCGGGGATCGTTCATTG
>JPKZ01000231.1:414257-432960 GCA_000803305.1 Toxocara canis | reverse complement strand
GGAGGGGAGGGGCTAGGAGAAATGAGCGCGACGGGATGAGGAGAAAAGAAGAGAGCGAAACGCCGTGTTTGCAAAACGCGACATTGTGCTTCGCTTCATTTAGTATTTTCGGGTTCGTTTTTGGCTTCTTTTTTTGTTACACCATCGTTTCGCTGAGTTTAGATGATTCAGCGAAGAGATTCCTTGGTTTTCCATGTTCATTGTCGGTGCCTCTTCGGTCGTTTTTCGCACTTTTCTTTTCCTTCTAGTTGTTTGTTTCTATGATTCTTTACACGTCCTCTAAGCCAGCTTTGTGGCGAATTCGAAAATCTACCGAAAGGCAAACGCGAGAAAATTTCTATGTTGTAAACTCATTCAAAAATGCGGCCTGTTATTGATAAGAACAATAAAACGTCGTTAGTGTATGCAGTTAATGGTAGTTTATGATTAAAATAAAATGAACAAACATGGAGCAGTAGTACTCTGCATAAAAGAACGAACCAGACCATATTGCTATACGTGGATATTTAGCGGATGACAATTTCATCACATCAATGGACGAAGAGATCTTCGATCATTGATGAATTCAACTCGTGAAAGCGTATCAAACTGGTAAACATCTATTGTTATTCATTCGAGTACCACGAAAGTACCAATCGTCAAATGTGTCGTGAAGAAACAACGAGATGAATCGCTTAAATATGGTTGTGATGCCTTGTGATTGCAATTTTGAATGACCACTTGCACTGATTTTCGTGATCACATCGAATAGAAAGTAACATGGTTACAATATGCTTTTGAAATGACCCGTTGATGATAATCATGTTGAGTTGTATGCTTGTCGGCTTTCTGCATTATGTGAGTGCAAATGATGTACTTGTGTTTTTCACATAAACACTTTTCGATGCTCTTTGTTTGATGCAACGGAAATGTCGCAATTGAATGTCAAATCATAACCTTGTACGCTGCTCGAAGAATAACGTGTATGCGAAAGGGTACAAACTGCGTAAAAGGGATCCTGTAAGCTCTTACGGAGAGAATAAAACGCATTCATTAGCAGTTTTTGTAATTAATATCGCATTGCTCAAGTGCAAAAAACATCCTAAAATCTCTTATGTGATTTCAGTTGCAATTGCACGGAAAATTAAATGGAGTCCAAACCTTCTTCTGGTTGACTTCACATATTTTTGAGTCAAATTTTGAAAAAAAAAAAGAATTTGCTTATAAAATAGTTCACTTTGATGTAGTTTCAACCGGGTTTTTATAAGCGTCTTCAAGCAGTCCCATTTAAGGCCGCATCTCAACCATGGCACTCCGTTGAAAAAAGAACGAGATTCTCAACTCACGACCTTTCGCAAATCAAATACTCCCTCGTAACGTTGTTACGAAATGTGGCAAAAGCGATATGTTGTTTATTTTCCCAACTTAACAGGGATATAATGGCCATGTTGTTTTCGAACACTTGCTTTGTTCGGACAATGTTTCTGAGTAAGGCTGAGAGCAAAAGTCACGACTCTACGCTCTTGTTTATTGCTACCGTTATATAACACCGGTTCATGACCTATGAGACCCATATGAATATAGGGAAATCAATAAAAATCACTCAGTTGAACAATAGCTAATCGATCTATACTCGCAATGAATTCGTTTTGCACTGCCAATGCTCGCATGTTCTTTATGCAAATCACATTAGTACTCAATGACGCGTTTGGCAAATCAGCACAACTGTCGACCGTAACAATCGTCTCGCACTTTTCTTATAGCGGTATTCTTTTGTAGTATTTAATGCGTTTTTATCATATAAAGTCCATGTTGCTCTCTTAAGTTTCCTCCAGCTAAAACGCCGTTTAAGTTTACCTTCTTAGCGATAGATGCGCTACACTTTCTTGTCGGAACCCTGTGTTGCTCCTTGGTTTTCTTGTTTGCAGTTTTAGAAGTCTGCCTCGACCATTAATTGCAATTATTAGTGCAATATTTTTGCAAACAATGCGTGAAGCATGTGAGAATGCATATCACGGATAAAATGTCATGATTTACGCGTTGACAAATTCACTCAACGCAACATAACCGTAATGCGCGATGTGAACGCATCGTGCTTGTCAAAGCATATAAAAACGCCCAAACGTGAACCAGCTAGCATTCCATTTGAACCATCGCTCAAAAGCTTAATTCGAAAATGACGAAAAAAACTCAGTGTCATATGTTTTATCTTGTTTGTTACGTCTACAGTTAGCAACGGGCATTCATCAAAACAATAAGCAATTTCATATGAATTTCAATAATCGGCTGCGATTCAGTTGTGTTACATTTGTAAAATACCTTACAATGATTAAAAAAAAACAGGAATAGGCAATGGCAACAAATGTGAGTGTTCTGATTGAAAAAGTTTGATGAATCATGTGGTCACACTACGAACGAGATGTACTGAAGCAGAATTTAAAGCAAAACTTTGCGAAAATGAATGAATTCCCAAATTAATAATTAATCGACGTTTGAGCATTGAGATATGCAACATTTGTAAAGTAGAGACAATGAAGAAGTGCAAGTGCACTATTAAACATTTGTTCGCAATGTTTGCAGAGAGAGGGCAAACTCATATTTTGCGTAAATTGATGCAGTTTGCAGAACACATATGTGAATAAAATTTTCAAAAAAAAGGCTAGAAGATTCATGGTTCAATGGATGGAGGGGGATTTGCTCGAGAAAGGTTATATCAGCGGGACCGAACAGGAGGGAGAGTTGCGGGGAGGATAGGCAGGTTTTTCGTAATAGTAGGATAAGTAAAATACATGCGCGTTGTCCGCCTACCTTTCAGCGTCGAATGACTTCACTTGAAAATGGCATCCGCGAGCGGTTATCATTCAATAATGACTTATTTCGTGCTGGCGTCTTCAAAACTTTGAGCATTTCAGAAATCTCGAGGGTAACACCTTTTGGATATTTAGATTCCTCGGTTTCTCTGCTCCAATCTCTCGTCATGTTTTCTCAGACTTCAGTGAACTCAGCTGCTACAAGTTGTTTAGTACTCAAGATCGTAGATTTTTCCAACTTTGACTTTCTATAAGAGTCGAAGCTCGGAAATAATCTATAGGGTGGGGCAAAAGTTTTAATATACCCGTGCATCAACATTTTCGCCTGAGGCGGAAACGTGAAGTATGGCGATTCAATTGTTTGCAATTCAGGTGACGACTATATTGGCCTACAATTCCACATATTCATCGCCCTCCTTGACTTAAAGAACTTTTATCACACCCTGTTTCGACAGTACCATCCAAAGTGCTAAGGCCATTTCTGTTGGCGTTCCTCAGAATTCTTCATGACGCCTTACGGCGTGGAAATGTTTTCACTAACGCATTGCCATACTAAGATGTGCTCGGTCTCCCTATCCGATGAGAGCAGATATCTGATTCTGGTCACGATGATTTGAAAAGCCTAAGCAATTTTCAAAGCTCCAGTCATTATTTTATGCCCTTAAAGAGCCACGTATAAGCAACTCCGAAACTTAAGAAAGGCTTCCAATATGCAAACTGTTTCCGTTGCGTCATATGGTCCATACTTAAAAGTGCCATTTCAGATGCAGTGCTCGAACATCGCTCAACTCCGTGCATTGACGTTCAAATGCTAGTGCATTTCGGCTCCGCTGTTGCAATTAAGCACAATTTAAATTCCGGTTTAAAGGTTACTTGTTTTTGGTGGCTAAGAGGAGTAAACAATATTCATCCTTTTGTGATACTATGCTGCTCTGTTAAAAATTTTCCAGATTAGTCTAGGCCGAGTGAATAGCTCATTTCGACCGCAACGAAAACAACGTAAATGTTTTGCAGGGAAACGTCTTGTGGGATGGAGGTACATATTGGAATGGTGTCATTAGTAGAAAAGTACGTTCACCGGCTGTTGCGACGGAAATTTTCCGCATACGCTTTTTCTTTTATTGATTAGTTTTATCGTTCACTGAAGGAAACATAATGGAATGATTTTGCTCGCATATACAATATTTTGCCGCAGCGAAAGCGACCAAACGTTATGGTTTGTGTGATCTGAACGATCTGGTTGCAATTCGACGCATCATTTAGCGATTTACGTCCATGCATTTCGTTACAGCCGAAAGTTTTGGAACAAAATATAGCAGAGCTCTAAGAGGATTCAATGAACAATGTCCGTTTGAAAATCTCAAATGGCAGTGTGCTATATATTGCAAATGGTAAAGACACTTCAGCTGTATATGGCACATTTTGATGGGTAAGAGAACATAACACCGGAAAGTCAAATTAATGATAATGTTTCTTTCTCACCTATCGATTACAAATAACCTTACCTTGAATAGCTTGAACAGCTGTGAATTCATCGATTTCATCGTTCTCTCCATCGATGCAGCTGGGCATTTTTTCCATCCGTCGCGGTCCTGAGCTCGCCGCATCCGAGCAACGCCATATAGACGTCGCAGCGGATTTTCACATCTTGCTTTCCATATTGCTGTGTCCGGTAGTACATTGCCTGGTGGCCGGCCTGCTGGCGACGTAGGTTTCGGTTATTCGGAGTTTCCTTCTCCTAGTCTTTCTTCTTCGACAAAGTGCCTACAAGGCAGTAGGGGCTGCGATCTTTTTCTGCGGACCGTACTCGCCGTGACACGAAACTGTCACTGGATATTGTGACGTGACCATTTTTTAGGTGCTGACGTGCCACCGCCAACGCCGATCACACCCTGATGGATTTCGCCGTTCGCTGGTTAGCGCCTGCTTATTCAACATATCCGCAGGTAATCGTCATATCTAACGGCAGTTTCACAACCCATCAACGAAGCGAGTCGAGCAAAAGTAGACACTACCGCTCAGCAACCGTTCAACTAGCTCAAATCCACAAAAAACAATGCCACCAAATAATACATTACACTGCAGCATACCATGATGCATCATACCAGCTATACCGAACTGTGCTGTGCGTTCTTATGGCAAGTTTCTTAACGACGAATTTATGACCTTCTACTGGATGCATCTCGATACGCATGATGAAATATACTATTGCAGAACGTTATCTTTAATCGACTCTGAAACGCATTTATGCATAAACATGCATATGTGTTGAGGTATAAAACAGTGTAATTTAAGAACTACTTTAGGTGTTATCATAATTCCGCGGCCATAAAAGGTTGTTAGGAACTCGCGGAAGGAATATAATTTCAGACCGCTTAGTGCGAAAAATTTTGCCCAAATTTTTCCAGAAGCTATGATACGTATTGATCATCCCCATTTCACTGAAAGCTTGCAACCACTGACATTCAAACAACACCGCATCACTGAACGGATGAGAACATGCATGCATGCAATGGGGCCAATGACGATGCGGTCCACATGTCAAAATTTTATCAGAATGTCGGTATATGAGGTTCACCATGAAAGGAGTTTTAGAAGAGATGAGCTGAGCATGAAGTACGTTATGACTTTAGCAGAGATTTCTGCTGCTGTTTGTGAGGTATGTGAGAACACAGCTGCTAGACAAGGGTATCAGAAACAGCAAGAGCAGGAGCAGCAGCGTCGTTGACATCTATGCGAATTTTCATTATCGAGCATGAAATGAGAATAGCTATGTGAATGTTTGTCTGCACATAATCACAAAAACGTATGTGAGTTGAAAATTGTTTCCACATGTAATTTCTTTTCGCTTTTCTTTTGTTCTTTTCATATTTTCATTTCTAGTTTCCTTGAAGTTTCAGATTAACGCTCATTAGGTAACCTGTTTTACCCACTGGAGTCTGGGGGAAGCCTCAAAAAGTTGGACAGCGATAAAGGCATGTGCCTGAGTTTCGAAAATAATATATGCTAGCAAAAAATCTGTGCAAAATAGATTCCGTTACGTCTTTCACATCAGCGTTTTCATAGAAAGCAGATTTCGAATTATATCTAGAAACGATAAAACAACTGAATTTACTAATCAAGATTTTTGAACTTGTCTTTCCTGTATTTTGCGTGGAGCACTTTGCGATTCATTTATGAACTTCGTGCAAAGTAGATGGAGCATTTTCTTCGGAGTCTATTGGAGAAATATTACTATCTTATCCTTCGAAAAAAATCGAAACGCAAAGTAAGAATGGACAGAATAAATAAAGCTTCCTAAGAGTTCGAAAACAACCTAGGAACGAAGACTTTCTGGAAACAGTCGGCCACAATAACAGTAGCGCATTGCCGTGCTGCGATCCAATGCATTCGCCTCCACTTCATTTTACCTATTTCAACTGTGTTCTACACTTTATCTGATCCTCGATTCAAATTTGACTTGTCGTGCTTATCACCAAATTACTGCACTCTTCATGACTGCATCGAAGGAGCCTGAAAAAAACCGCAGAAATTCACTGACGATCAGTCGTTATTATGAAAGCGCACTTAACCATCCAGACGCCGCATTTCTCAAATTTATAATCGTTGCGCTCCACTAATCATTCAGTCACTGCAGCAAACTGTATGTGCCGTAACTCAATACGTCAGGCGCCAAGCAAATACAGAGTTTAATGGATAAAAGCAGTGCGGATGAGTATACGAAGGTCGGGTAGGAAGATTAATTGAGCAAACTCAGATTGCTTCGAACAGAATGAAATTGCTTACAATTAAGCAGAGACGGTAGTGCTTTGAAATGAATACTCCTTAAAGGCATCAGCGATCAGTGCAACTGGTTGCGCATGCTCTCATCAACCAGATATCAAAATGCGTTGATAAGGACACTCAACAAAGGCAAACTTGGCAGATGAGTGATTAGCGAGAAACACTTTAAAAGGGTTGCGGTTGACTAAGAAGAAGCTGTACAGTGATCGATAAAACAGTGGTTGTTGGTGATTCGGATAAAGTTAAGCTATCTGGAGAACAAAAAACTAGTCATTATGCAGATCAGAATGCAGCAAGATCATATTTGCCAACTTGCAGCATATCGATGCTTCAGGTAGTGCTCTTGTGCTAGATGTGATTCGTTGTATCACTGTTGATCTGAGTGCATGAACCATGACAGTTTTGAACTTGAAATAATTCTGCGAACTGGAAACATGTGAACCAACTGGCTTTAAGGATTACAAAACGCATTTCAAACTTCAAAAATGCCCTTTATGTGCCATCAACTTTGGTCATTTCAACTCCAAAGGAATTGTTACAGCAGTGATGCACTATAAGTCTTCACGACTACGCTGACTAATTTTGCAGAAACATCGCATCGACAGTTCAGCACTCGTCGTAATTAGTCTGTTCTATGCAGTGCAATGATATGATTGCTGCATTTCTTCTAAAGTCGAATTAGATCAGGCACTAGTGCCACCATTGTTTAAACGAATCACATTTTTGTGAGTGATGACGAAGTGTGTTGCATTGGTTCACCCTAAAAGACCGCGCATTTTGAGCGATCAATCAATCAATTGACCTATCATTGACAATGCCAACATATTACACTGACGACGGGAGTGCTTGTACCAATGCCGGGAATGCATTCACACATCGAAACAAGTCGAGAAATCCAACCTCCCTATAGGAGAAAACCGAGTCTCTCAGCAAAACTACTCGCAACGATTTTTCAAATTTCTCATTCGATTGCTTGTGCTTATCTAATGAAAGGTTCGTTTTACTGCGAAGCGCATCCATACACCGACTTAGAGAACACTGCTCTCTCCACTGTCCTTATCCTTTTCTAACTTTCTATTTAAAATGCCCCTCATGTCTACTCTAATAAATGGAAGAAAGTAGTAGTGCTCGCAGAAAGTTTCTTGGAGTTCAGAAATGACCTGATTCAGGCAGCGAAACTAACTGCAGCACTCGAATCACTTGGAGCAGTGTCAGTTGCAAGTTTTTCAATTTTGAATCGCCGTTTTTTCGCTTAAGCTGCTAGTTTAGAATTAGCGTGATCCGATCAAAAACCTGATGAGCATGTTTACGCTTCAATTAGCTTAGTCTTGCTTTAATCAACAACTCTGCACTCATTTTACGTGCATGCATGCTGCTTTTTTAAAGTAAGCCTCAGATGGTTAGGGACATTTATTTGTCGCCAATTCGTTGAATCGCTTCACAAGTTTGATGTTATTTGATGCACTTGTTAATGAACTTAGCATTTCGACACAGCACACTTAGCAAGCTGCACTCTTATTCGGTACCGTTGAGAATCATTAAATCCAAAGTCACCAACAGATCGCTTTTATACGATAAGTCGCGCCTTAATCTGGCGCCATTTTTTGACGCAACTTACCAGGTCGCTAAGGCTCGCTTAGCATATTGCGATGTTTTCTGTGCTTCACAAGTTCATTAATTCATAAGTTCGTCTAGTGTATGTTCAACTGCACTTTCTTGATAATGAAGTAACGTCAACGAATTTTTAAGATTGTTCGGTGTGCTGGTGCGATGCACTCGTGAGGGGACGCGAAGCGACAATATCCATGGTCGAGTGAAGGGAATAGGCAATAGTTCACTAATGTTATTCGCTGTGCCTTATACCTCCATGAGCTATTCTTTTTGTGATTCGCGAATAGATCATAAGTTTTGAAGAAAAAAGCGTGCTTAGCTTAAACTAGTGGCGAAAAATCGGCCATAATAAATATAATTCGTGACGCCAAAATGAAACCAGTGATAATTGAAAGTGTATTTTTTTGTACAAAACCATTTCTAGGATCTCTTTAATGGATGGGCGAACGATTATTGTGAATGGTTTGCAGATCTTGCAATTAGCTAACCATTCCAAACAAATATTTTATCGTAATTTTACTGCAGATTGCCATATTACGTTAATTTCTTTTGATAACTAAACAGTGATGCGGTCAAGCAGTACTGTTTATTTATTAAATTCGGCGTGCTCAGAATCCCGACAGATGGAAAAATTGCCAGCTGCACGGATGGAGAGGGCGATGAAATCGATGAAATCACAGCTGGTCAAGGTATTCAAGGTAACGCGGTAAGGCACGATATGTGCTTTGGCTATTTCGCTCATCAAACAAGTCGATATGATAGGCTAATAGCAAATGACAGCATTCGTGTTTTAAGTGAATCGACCGCTCAAAATAGTTTTCTTCTGAAAATTCGCTATTCCACGAAACGATTGTTTTAGAGCGGAACTGCTCTAACTGGAAAAGACAAATGAATTTTTTAAACAGTTAACTCACTGCCTTCAGTTTCTTTTGGTACTGAAGGTTCGACTCGAAACGGAATATATAAGCGAAATTGCAGTGCCGATTTTAAGAAGTAAATTGTATAGCTTCGGCTATGATATGTGCCTAGCTGAAATTATTACACAGAGAGGATGCATCTGCAGATGCAAACGTTCGAATATAGAGTCGCCATGACGAACTTTGAAAATGCAAATTTGTGGAAGTGGACTGAATGGAAACGAATCTTTTATTTGAACCAAATACAAGAATTATGTCTGCAGCAATACAAAGAGAAACATTCAAAATACGCGAAGCGCATCATTTGATCCAGCGAAGGCTTCACCTAGGAATACAATGTTCCGACAATCATGCAGTACTCGAGACAATGCATGACTGCAAGCGTCGAATTTTTTTTAGTTCCGATCTTGCAACCTCATGCGGTTACAAAGTTTTTCACGAAACTTCTTTGAAACAAATGTGAATGACTATAAGGCTATACGCGTTTCGGCGGTTTCATTCTCCACGACATAGAGCTTACATTCAGATTTTAAGTAATTCGATCACTCCCATCTAAAGGTTTGTTTTCTTGAGCCTGACCAGTGGAAGACTCTCTCCATTGGCTTCCAATTGTATGGATATTTTTAACGCGTCTGAGTGCCTACACAATGCCATCGGTGGATTAGTCGCTCAGAAAAGCCCTGAAATAGGTCATACTAGAATCTATACTGCACTTATCGAATTTCCCAGCTTCACTGATTTGTGAGCTACATATACATTATACTGTAGGGCAAACATAAACACATACATTACAAAAATATACATTTGCGCAAACACATCTCCAGAATAACTGGCCTTTCCCATGCAAAATTATTAAGACGCAGAACGTATGGGAGGACACGTAAGGGTTTGCAGTGATATACATCCTACAAATTCTGCCTATTAGATCATTCGCAAAAAATGAAAAAAAGATTTCAGACACTGGCAGGATTTTTGGCTTAACCGCATATTCGATTACTGTAAGAATCTACTGCTTGCAAAATATGTCGGTGTAAATTTTAGGCGCTTCTCAAAGATCCAGAGCTCTTTCAAGAGTGCGAAAAATACAAATGAATGCTGGCAGAGGAAAGTGTCCGCGCGAAATTTCGCCACTCCAGCCGCACTACTGCATTAGCTGAAACTTGTGGACAAATGCATACTCTTGTATACACATGCGCATCGGAATAGCCGAAGATGCGAACGCGTAGTCGGATTTCCGAATCAAAACTTTGCAACGCTCATAAAAAGTATTCGATGCACGCAGATGCTTCGCACGACGTTTAAATGGGCCATTGGAGAACTACTTGCAAGTAGCGAAATGAAAAAACAATAAAATAGGCACAAAAAAACCGAAAAAAACGGATATTGCTTTGATTTTAAGAAATGAGTGATGCTTACTTGGAAACGAAATTGCTCATCTGTGCAAAGATTGAATTAAAGCACACCATTTACATATTCTACAAACACATGTTCGTAGATGTACCTTAATGCCGAAGTCGCTTTCTTAGATGCCCTCGTTGCCATGTGTAGTTTTCCTCATTTAGGTGAATAAGGACTGTTCAAGTTCAAATGAATTCAAAATAAGCTGTTCTTTGGATATCGTAAAGGATTCTATTATTTGACCAAACAAAACGAAAGAATCCTTTGTCTTTGCGTAATTTTTTTTTAAAGTTTGCGAAAAGCGAAAAAGCGAAAAAAAGCGAAAAGCGAAAAAGTTTGCGAAAAAAAGAAACACAATAATTCACAACCAAGTTGGCGAAAAAAAAAGAAACCACAAAGTTTGCACGTGCACAATAAATGTAATGAAAGAATTAAGTAATGGGATGTAAAGGAAAGGGAAACTGAAAGGAAATTCACAATTAACGGTGTTTTTAATGATCAGAACATGAGCTACGTCACTAGAATAACAACTGCAGTTGCTCTATTGCTCTCGTTGAAATTTCTTTATTAGGGACGTTCTACGAAAATTTTGGTAGAAATACACATTGCTGCAATTGCGTGTGTATATATGAGTTTGTTTGTATAGCGTCCAAGTGAAAAAGCAAAATCGCATAACGGTAAATCTTCTTGGCAAGCAAAAGCACTTTGGGCAAAAAATCTTAAACAGCTTCATTCGATTTTCCGGCCAGAATGATAACTGTATAAACGCTTGCTTATTTGTTTTTGATACTATGATGGAGCATATATTTTACCGTTATGGATCGTCCAAGATTGCCTGCTGCAACGATGGCGTACTTCAAATGAACCGTAAAACAAAAAACTCTTCGGCCATTCACATTACACCGCCAAACAGTTTGGACAACCAACCAGCAAGCAAATTCCGTATTTGGTCGTTGTTGCTCACGTAGGGCGCTCAGTGAATGGAAACCAAAGAGCGACATGGCAGAGTGTAAATAATAATTTCGTTTTACGTGGAGAAAACTGTCATTTTTCAATAGCTTTAATTTTGTCGGATACTGCGGTAAAACAGCGAACATCCAAAAAAGAATAGAACGCCAACAAAAACAGTCATGAAGAAAACAAAGAGTACAGATAGCTTAGAACAAACTAAAAGATGGGGACTCTCATTGCGGAAAAAAAAGCATCTCAAAAAAAAGCATTGCTATATGCGCTATCAAAGACCACGAAAGCCTATGATAATACGAGATAAATTGAGTGATCATCTTGGTACGATCAAGAGTGGACCTGATCGCTGCTTAGCCCAACGAAGAGGTGTGCCTTAAACTTGGTGGATCGGTGGTCGATGTTGACTGAGCGATAGAGCGCATTCAATTGCGCCATACAGCAATAATGTACACTGGATTTCATTTCATATTTTGTTTTATTTTTGCTTGGATAGATCATTTATAACTCAATATACTTTCAATTTATAAAAATGTTATTTACGCATTTCGCATTACATAGATTTTAACGCCATATTAAGTTTTGCTTCCATTACTAAGCGGCATGATTTAATACATTTAATATATGCTGAAAGATTTTAAAGAGAAAAATGTGAAATACAGTTTGCTGTACATTGGTGGTCACTTGCTTCTACTTTTTCGGTGAAACTGAAGCATTAGGACAGTTATATTCTATACGAAATAGATTAAGAAATATTCGTGCGAGTGGACTCTGCTGCGTTCCGAATGGCTTTTTTATGTCATCAAGTACGTTAGAACTACACAAAACCAAATAAGCTAAAGCCAAACATCAAAGCATCTAAGCTGAAAGGACTTTGAATAACGAACTCAGAAGCGCAAAAATATTCTACGTTGCCAAAGAAAATTAACTCGATTGCATCGTTATTCACTTCAATGATAATTCCTATCAAGCCGCTTAAGGAAAGCAAATATACTCAAAACCATTAGCGAATAAATGCAACATAATGAGGCAATCGCTACACTAACGTTGGACAGTGAGAGAATTGAATTCGTCTCTTAACGACCGTATTAACATACAATTTGGAGAGCACGATAAATTGTCGGCACAATGCGCGCTTTCGCAATTCCAGCAATCGATTTCGCCGATTTTATAACTTCCTAGCAACCAGTGAAGCGAGAATTCGTATTTTGTTTAACAAGTATGGTTACTGATCCAAACTTGCCAAAATTCATTTCCGTGTGCTTTTGACATATTGGCACTTAAAGTCGTATTATAGCGGAGCCATGGTTATTCGTATGCTTTGCATCTTTGTTTGCCCGTGCGATAACAAAGGCAAGAACCAGCAAAGCTGGAATGAAGAAAATTTCTAGGCGCATTTCGAACCTTCGAATCAGTTCCCACGTTCACTTTTAACCCCTTTTATCCATTACGGGGAAGTTACGGGCCCAAAAGCGCCGCGAAACCTTTGCATTCGAACCCGTCGAGTTGCAACTTTTAATAGTCAGGCTGCAGAACAAGTGCGAGTGCATATAACGGGATTCATCCGACATGCGTTTTGGCGACCCACAAATCAAACCAGCTGGTCTCACTAAGTGCTCGCAACTGAAAACAATTCAAGTTCCATATGACCCGAACGCTCAAATGAACCTCCTACCAATAATTCATTTTTTTCCACTCCGCTCTACAGTCATTTTGGTGACGCATACAACCCGATCATTGAAAAATAAATGCAAAATTTTGTCCCGTTTTTATGGTTATCCGTAGCTGACAAACTGGCTTGGCATTGGGGATAGGAGTGGTCTAGGGCAAAGAACATAGTTACAACTTTAGTATTCCGCAACCAGCAGTTTCCGTGTTCTATTAGCCGTGCAAACAGTCCGACGCATAAACACGTAAACATAAACTCGACGGTGCTCAATGCATTTCATAAGTATTTCAAAGGACCGAAAAAACAAAAAGAAAAACGGTCGTAGGCTAATGGCATGAACGGAAGGATGCAAAAAAAAACCAAACACAATTGCACACTGCAAAACCGTAGAAATTCGCGAAAATCGCAGCTATGGGTGATCATCTGTGAGTTCTACTACAAATTCGGAGGAAGAAAAACGAAGCAGGGGAGAGAGGAAAGGATCAAAACTTTTTCCAAGATCATACAACAACTGTCTATCGATGGAAGCGACCTCAGTATATAGCCTACACACAACAGTTTTGGTAACCTTCAAGTTGAAAGTGATTATCGCGGCGACAGGCAATCATGTACAAATCAAAACGGATAGATATGGTTTCCTTATAATGCCCCATAATGCGTTTCCAAAGTAATTTTTGCTAAAGCGCGTAACAGGAGTTCTCTGATCCAGTCTTTTCCAGGACATCTACATACAATAAATGCAGTGGTACGATTTCGTAGCTATTCTTTACCGCAATATTGAAAATCCTGTTATTTTCTCATCGGAACTGCGGAAATATTTTCTTTCGCAGCCAAAGTATTTTCTGTGCGCAGCTAATATACTCTCAACGTGCTTCAGGAATGCTTTGAGCGATTGATTAAGGAGCTTGTAATTTCGTAAATGACATTTTTGAGACTGTAATTTGTGCAGAATTGTAAAGAGGAAGTAACCCAAGAGAGGAGATTATATCTTCCAAATTCTTTGATTTTAGGTTAGTTAACTGTCGAATTATAGCTAGTGAACAGATACACAGAAGCTTACACACATAAATGTGGGTCAATAATATATGGCCATAATGTGCTATGAACATTGTGAATTTGTTCATGTGCAAAGCAGAATGTTGTCTAAAATATATTGAAGAGACAAATTTATCAACTTTGCACCTCACGTTTTAAGCATTTTAAGTTGTTGTGGTCAAGATGGCTAACAACTATAGAACTAATGTTGCTCAGCTTCTCGTAGCTTGGTTGACCTACTTCACTTCTTCTTCGATACTTCACCGGGATGCGTCAAGTTATAAATAGAAAAATTTGTTTGCGCTCAACGCATTAACAAATTATGCACTTTTCTTTTCCGCTAAACCGTTGCTTAGTTTTTGCATGCTAACCGCCAATTATGCGGCAACCAAGCGAACTTATGCAAGCTCTCAGCTAATAAAGAGGTGAGCTCTTAGCTGTCTGAACGATCATAGCTAACGCAAATTAACGGTTATTTTCAGGGTCTTGAAGTTGGTAAACTGGAAATCAAGAAAAAACTTCATTGATAAATAAATAAACCACATCGAACACTATGAAAATTCGACTTCAATTAGCTTACGGTGCAGAAACGATGAGGTGCCGTTACTTCTATGAGTTGTCAACTGCATTCATTCGTTGCCAACTTTCCTCGATCAAAAACACATATTTCGTCACTGAACAAAACAAAAACACCGTTGTAAAATATTAATTTTAGAGAAATTTTCGCATAGACATATAATACGACCACATAAACATACGACATATATACGACAATGCGAAAAAAAATTTTAGATCCAATTATGTCTTCCAATTATGTTGAAATATTGAAAACTAAAGAATTGATTGAGGCAGTTGAACAAACTTCGTTAATGATTCGCGAAAGCCGTCATGCATAATGCCAGTAATTCTAGAATATGACAGACGTGACCGCCTAAAAAAGGAAAATGATTTACTCGAGCAAAGAAGCGCAAATATGTGAGAATGGCAAATTCACGAAGCAGAAAAATTTCCAGTGTAACATCTGAAAATGTTTTAGGGGAGAACAATTTGGCAAAAAAACCAGATGAACTAAGATATAACGAAAACACGAATCAGAATGACAAAGACCGCTTTATGAATTTCCAGGTGGGACCTGCTTCGAAACAACATCCTTTCGTAACCGAGCAATACATAGGGATAATTTTGGTTTATACCGCTCAGAACAAACTAGAAAACATAAAACTGGAAACAGAAACACTAACGGTAGAGAAATCGGTTCGCTCAGAAAAAGACATTTCGAAATATCGTGAAGTTCCCTCTACAAGTGTTTTTCGATTAGCCACCCTCACCCCTTCCATAGAAAGGCTCGAAACTATTACACGTCTCTAATCGATTACAAGTTAGGCCTAGATCATTATACTCTTCTTCCGGTTATCAGCTTCCCTTCGTCCCAGAACTCATTCTTTACCTCCATATACCATTCGTACATATGTAATGTACGGTCACCACTGATATGTGCTCGCTTGGTTTTTGATATGGAGCACAAGCTTCAGGCTCGACTGTATGCAGCTTCCACCAGGTGCCATATCTCGACTGCTCTATATGCTCTGCATGTAAGTCCCGATATTCATGAGTGGGGGTTTCTTGACCGACTACACGAGCGAATACAGATCGCAGAAGTCGATCAGTTTAG
Organism: Toxocara canis; assembly: GCA_000803305.1. NCBI lineage: Eukaryota > Metazoa > Nematoda > Chromadorea > Rhabditida > Toxocaridae > Toxocara > Toxocara canis. The sequence goes on along the minus strand of JPKZ01000231.1, from coordinate 417,123 downwards.
GATATTACGAGTACGATTTTCAACTGTATGTTTGTCACAGAACCGAAGTCTGGCGCAAACGTTATTCGGATTGAGACTTTCTTGGAGGCGTTGTACGATCTGCTCGACCTGCTCACGCAGTATTGTGACACATTTTTTATACTGCTCTGGCTTAGTCTTGAAAAATGTCATACAGTCACGATCCACCTCCTCCAGCATCTTGTTCTGCAATTTGAACAATCGACAAATACGCCAATAACATCAACACGGTGGACTCATTGTTGTTGATATCCCACCCTCCTCCCACCAAGCACGTAAGAACTGTTTTTACTCTCTAGGAATTACTGAAATGAAAAAAGGTCAAAAACTTTGCTAAGCGCCCAATGGCTTTTCAGTACCCCTCTTTACCGAAAAATACGCTCAGCTTTGCATTAGATCAGGTGCTTATGAGACGCAGTCGTTTAGGAAGACGGTCGGAAGTAGCCCAGATAATTCGATGTGGAAGACGCTAGGAAAAAAGAGCCGATGAGTTTTCAGGATCACTTTATCATAACCCCTCACAAAATCGACAGCAAGATCTGGGGTAGAAGGGGTAAGATTGGCCATTTTTACAGAATTTGTTAGTCGGCCGTTTAAGTCGGTAAACCGTCGAGGAATAAGAAATGTGGAAATGCAAGCGAAATGTCTGATATAATACACCCCTCGGCAATTTTAACTACTTGACAAAACGGCGTTTTAAATCGCCAGCAAGTAGCAATATATCAGATTTCCATTTGATCGGCAAGCGGCCCAAATCTTCCACCGAACACACGCTTTTCTGTTCCACTCTCTTATGTGATTTCTGAAGCGATCAACTGAGAAGTGCATGCCTAATTTTTTAGTCGTTTAAAGCAGTTTTGCGAACAATATTTGAATTGTTTAGTCGTTCTGGAATGGGATCATTTTGTCTTCCAAATTGTGCTTGGCACATTTCAAACTTTACGGTCATAAAATGTGTTATAGCTCCGAGCATGAAGTCCTTCTACAGTTTTCTAAAATCTTTAAAAGATTTCGAAACTCCTCAACTACAAATTTCATCCTAATCTTCGGTCAATCAGATCGTGCTTTACTGAATTTCTTCAACAATTTCTGTGCTTCCAAGCCATGTGTTACCGGTTGCTTAGAGTACATTCAGACGCAGTTTTATTTTTCACATTAATTTCACGCGAACTCCGGCACAAACACTTGCAATGCAAAATTAAAAGAAGGCATGTAAAAGAAAGGTTTCGCCGAACTGTGTAAGAGGCCCGTATTACGCACAATTTATTTGGACTCTCCATGTATAAACTGTTATAAAATGCCTTATCATCGGCTTAACTGCGACAGTAGAAACAGAGCAGGCAGAAGCTCATGCCCTATAACTCAGCATGCCTTCCGCGTTCGTGTTAAATACATTAAGCCGGGACATTTGCTCAGTGTTTACTGGAAGTTAAATCTACAAAAAAAGTGAGAAGTATTACCCTGAGGAGACCAATGTCGTAAATGACTCCTTGCATCGTCTTAATGCACAAATCGCATACAATCCCCTCCATAGTACCTCCGCGCTCGCGAAATGGAAGAACGGATTTTGCAGATGATCTGCCGACTAGTCCGAAAATGAGCAGCCACAAAACGATGATCTCCGATTCACTTTTAAGAGCCATTTCTCACTGAAAATATAACGTAATATCACACAAACTTGAGCCCACCTGGTAAAAGCTACTGGACAACGATTATTCATTTGTGATCAGAAGAATTCATTCTTCTGATTTTGCTAATCTAAACTGACATTGTGCCTTTAAACCACCTCAACAGGCTGAACTATTTGCTAACGTTAAAACATTAGAAACTTCTGAAAACTACCTAGAATAGATTTTTTCAAAAAAGAAAGGCATCGATACGCACACTCTGTAAATAACTTCTGTCGATTGCTTATGGCAAAAATTATATGACAAGTACTGAAGTAGGCAATTATAAAAAATTGCGAATGTTATAAGACGCAATCTAATTTCTTGATACCATCACCGAATCGCTCATTTTGAGATAAACACTCGGTAGCGCAATTAAGTTCCTTTGCCAGCTGGTCACCACCTGCTGGCTCGCATCTTAAAATAAAGTTGAAATGTAAATCGGTTTTCAGTACTTTACTTTTGTGCAGAGAAATGACGCACTGATGATATATTATGAAGGTAACAACTGTCAATCAGATGCACTTTCATTACAAGAGTCAAACGATAACAAACGGGCGCTCTTTGCTATCGAGGGTCAAACTTTGCGCTGTTGCGAATTACAGTCATAAGACGAGTCGATTTTGTAAAGCGCCTGCAAAACATGAAAAGTGTTGGATGTCTCAATCAACCGCTTTCATTGCTATACCACTGGTCGAAACTGCAAACCAACCAGTAACACGTTGCGCTCAGATTTGAATCTTGTCACATGCCCGCACTTTTCTCGAAATCGATTAGGATATGACCTCTAGGCTGTAGCTTAAACCAACCACCTTAAACCAATCACTTCAGCCTTAATGGGCATCCGGCTGAAAATACTGGGGAGGCAGGCATTCACCCACTCATGCACGGTTATGCATTGCAACAATTTCACCGCAATGCGCTTTGCAAATGCAAATTTACGAATGCGACTAAAATGTATCTGAGAGCAACTGACCCAATCTTCCGCCAATATATGAGCAAATATTTCGCAAAATGAATGCCGCAAAGACGACCGACGTAAAAGTGGAAGCTCATGTAGAAAAAAATGAGCGCGCGTGCTTTTCATATCGCTTGAACACTATGAAAACAACAGATAAATCTTTCGTTCTTTCATGCGCTCTTTGCTTCGACATCTGATGGAATAGGTTCCACAGTCCCCC